>APFE031405054.1:350436-382589 GCA_000404065.3 Pinus taeda | reverse complement strand
TGTCCTTTTCCTAATTATTGCAGTGTTATGGATGTATAATCACTCAGAATTCACTGAATGTGCTCTGACTTCCTGTATGCATTTATAAACTGTGTGGTCCTATATGAGTTTATGTTCTGAATGTTTAAATGTTGAATGCCCTGACTTCCATGTAGGGTTGAGTTCATTGTTATATTAAGGTGTGGTTGACTCCATAAGCCCAATGGATAGTTGTTAAATGTGTTTCCACCATTCATATTTTTCACAGTTGTTCTATAAGAGTTAGCCATCTTATCTTTAATCAAAATCATTAATCCATTTAGAGAGAGCCCTCTAAGGTTGAGGAGGCTAAGCCTCAACCTAAAGTAGGTTTGAAATAGTTACTTGAGGTCTTCCTGGTCTGCAGCCTTCCAGGGTTTGATTTTGAGATAACACATTTCAATCCCTTCCTCAAGTACTAGCACTTTACCCCCTATTCAAGCTAGAATCACAACCATGGCAGACAGATATGCACCTTTAGTTTTACCAACACAACTCCATGGCATGCCCCAATATTATCAAAGCAAAATCTTTTTGTTTGATGCTACTGGTCAGTATACTTCAACAACATGTGAACAAAATGACTGACTATTTTGAGTTGCATGAGATTGATGAATCTGATGTCCAAATGAGGTTGTTTGCCCAAACATTAACTGGAAATGTTAAGAAATGGTTTAAATCTTTACCTACTAATCATATTGCAGACTTAGCTTCTTTTCATGGATTGTTTATTGATAGATGGGAGAGAAATAAAAACCCTCTGCAAATACTTTCTGAATATGATAACATTAGAAGAGCTCATAATGAGTTAGTTCAGGATTATTGTACTAGGTTTAATAGCATCTACAATGCAATCCCTGCTAATATTAAGCCTCCACTAGAACTAGCATTAATGAAATCCCCTGATGGTTTTGACACAAACATGTCATACCAGTTAAGGGAAAGAAACCTTGAAACGTTGGAACAAATGCAAAATACTGATGTTAGTGTAGAAGCCAATCTATTAGCTAAGAAAGCTAGAACGAGAAATGAAAAAAGAGTTGTCATTAAAGAGGAAACTTCCACTTCTGATGGAAAAATAGATAGTTTAGCAAAGAGTGTAGAAAGAATAATGGATATATTAGAAAACATTGAAAGAAAAACTCAGTGGGAGAATCAATAATCACCCCCAATAAGAAACCCCAACTTTAGGAAGAATCCTAACACCGGAAATAATGCAATACCAAATCGGAAAATTAGACCACCCTTCAAGGAAAACTATGTTGCAGGTTCACAAAACCATGAGGGAGAGGATGACACCCAGATAAACTTATTAGGGATAAAAAATGAAGATGTTATTTTTCTTACTCAGGAAGAACAAGAATTATACATGCTGCAACAATTGCAATTAGAATCTGGAGAGTCCTTCGACTTTAAACATGGCTATGAATCTGCCATATATGTGGTTCACAAACAATATATCCTAAGAAGTAAAAAGAGCAATGGAACTCCCACTAAGAGATCAATATAGACCCAAACTAAAAAATAACAGAAGCTCCTGTAACCAAAGTCCTGCAAATCCTCCCTAGGGGAACTCAAGAGACTTCTAGCCCAAAAATTGTAGATACAACTTCATGTAAAACTCAAACTAAAATTGTTACTCAAATCATTCCAAATAAGAGAATTCAAAACAAAAGAAGATAAAAACACAAAGACCACATTTCCTAAGGAAGATCTCATCCAACCAAACAAAACTCAATTTCCATTTAATCTTAAAACTAAGATAGCAAAATTGAAAATATCAGTTCCTTTGACCGAGCTAATGAAAAATGAATTCTATAGATCACAGATCACTGAAACATTAAATATAGGTGAAGGAGAGGATGCTATGAATTTGAATGATGATCAACCTGAGTTATTGTTTGGTCCTGAATTAAATGGCACCCATCAACAAGGGGGCATTCCTCCTTTCTACATTAGCTTGAATATTCGTGAAAAAATATTACATAATGCTATGCTAGAATCATGGGCATCCCATAACTTAATGCCAAAAGCAATCATGGAGAGACTAAATTTAGATATCACCAGACCATATAAGGACCTGTTTTCCTTTGACTCTAGCCAAGTTAAATGCCTTGGCTTGATTAAAGATTTATGTGTAACTCTAGTCCAATGCCCAGCAAAGAGTACTGTGATGGACATAGTAGTTGTTGACATCCCACCCAAATATGGAATGTTGATATCTCGCTCATGGGGAGCAAAATTGTAGGGATCTTTACAATTAGATATGGCATATGCCACCACCTCTATTTTTGGTCAACAAAGAAAATTTATAGAGAGACCTTGATGAAATACATGGTGAATAGTACAAAAAAACCATATAATTTCCCTATATACTCCGTGCATTTTGATATGGACTCTTTTATTTTGTACAACTCAAAATATGACAAAAAGGAAATCACAGGTGTAGAAGAAAATTACAAAACACTTGATAATGAAAACATTTTTCAAGAGTCTCTATGGCATTTGGATTTTGATGGATCTATGAATAGGTACAAGTGTGGATTCACTACATGGAAAAAAATCATTCTAAGGGTCATGCATTTAGGTTAAACTTTAAATGCACAAATAACATGGCAAATATGAAGCTATAATCTTAGGACTACAAATGGTTAGAAAACTTGGAGCCAAGAGAGTTTCTATAATGGGAGACTTAGAATTGATTATTAAACAGCTTAAAGGTGAATACTCTGTAAAAAATCCCAAACTGAGCCAATATAGAGAGACTGTCCTAAATTTTATCAAAGACCTTCTTGAAACAAACTTTTCTGCCATTCCTAGGAAACAGAAAATGCAAGCCCACAATTTGGCCACTTTTGCTAATACTTGCAAATTGCCTTTTCAGCCCAACCACCAGTACACTACAAAAGTGAGAGATAGGCCTGTCATACTTGACAATTTGAAATATTGACATATTTTATCACATGATTCTCAAATTTATGATTTCATGAATGTTGAAGGTGAGTTTCAAAATTGTAATATAGATACAGATTGTACAATAGACAATGACATAACTAGTGACATAGATGTAAATATTTTAGAAATGGCTAGACCCACTAATTTTACTAAACTAGAAATAGATAAATTAGAGAAAGTAGAAATAGAACAAATAATAAATAATGATCCTGAAATTCTAAACCTTAAAATTATTTTTTTGCCTAAGGGATTAGTCCCCTTAGATGATTAATTTGATTAAAATGATGTAGCTAGGAAACCAAAAATGGAGCCTTTAAGAGAAGATATAGAAGAATGTAACATAGGAACTGAAGAAAGACCTAAGTTCATTAAAGTATAAAAAACCTTACCTCTAGATGAAAAGGTTAAATATATAAGTCTGTTCAAAGAGTTTCAAGATGTCTTTGCCTAGAGTAATGAAGACCTAAAGTCTTATGACACCAACATATTTCAAAACAAGATACCTATCAAAGAAAATCATAAACCTTTTAAACAGAAACTTAGGAGAATTAATCCAGTTCTTATGCCATCAATTGAAAAGGAATTCAAAAGGATGTATGATACCAAAATCATAGCTCCCATTAGATATTCAGATTGGGTCTCAAACTTAGTCACTACTAGGAATAAAATAGGAGAAATCAGACTCTACGCTGATTTTAGAAATCTAAACAAAGTCTCATTGAAAGATAACTATCTTCTCCCAAAAATGGATCATATTATTCAGAGGGTAGTAGGTTCATCCAGAATTTCATTACTTGATGGATTTTCTAGATACAACCAAATCTTAGTTCAACTAGAGGAACAAGCAAAAATTGCATCTACTACTCCTTGAGGTACTTTCATGTATTTGAAAATTCCTTTTGGATCAATGAATGCAGGGACAACATTTCAAAGAGCTATGGATATAGATTTTGCTAAAGAAATACATGACTTCCTAGTTGTTTACCAAGATGACATCATAGTCTTTTCCAAATATGATAATGAACATCTAGATCACCTAAGAAGAGTTTTCATTAAATGCAAAAAAATTGGTATTTCCTTAAATCCCAAAAAGATACTCTTTAGTCTAGAAGAAGGTAAACACTTGGGACATATAATATCTAAATATGGAATTAGAATAGATCAAACTATAATAGAGAAAATATTGACCATCACTCATCCTAGAAACGTCAAAGAATTACAGTCATTTTTAGGAAAAATAATTTTTCTTAGGAGATTCATTTCAAATTTAGCAGAACTAATTAGAGAACTAAATAACATGTTAAGAAAATATTCTACACTTAAATGGATAATGGAAGCTAAATAGTCTTTTGAGGCCACCAAACAAGCCCTTATCAAAACTCCAGTCCTCATAAGTCCTTACTTTAAAAAAGATTTTATAATTTTTTCTTTTGCTTTAGAAAATACTATTGCAACAGTCTTGTTGCAAAAGAATGATCAAGAATATGAACAACCCATTGCATTTTTCAATAAATATTTAAGAGATGCAACATTAAAGTAAAACATAATGGAAAAATAGGCATTAGATTTAGTGAAAGCTAAAGATTTCAGAGTGTACATCTTATATTCACACATCATTACTTATGTTCCAAATTCAGTAGTAAAGGACATTTTAACACAAAATGGGCCTGAAGGAAAGAGTGGAAAATGGATTTCCATTATTTTGGAATATGACATAGAAATAAAGCCTACAAAACTTATCAAAGGCCAAGGTTTAGCCAAACTCATGGTTGAATCGAACTGTCAGGCCCTAGATATAAATTTCATTGGTGCCCTAGATTATCATGAAGGGATGGAGACTCCACAAATTAGTGAACCTTTCACAGATTCACCTTGGTATGCAAATATCATATTTGTATTACTAAACTTACAAGCTCCTCCTAGTTTATCTATAACTAAAGCTAGATTTTTGAAAACGAAATCAATGAGATATTGTAGCATAGATAATGCTTTATTTTGGAAAGACATGGTGGTATTCTATTAAACTATTTACTGAAAGATGAAGCTGATAAAATTATGCAAGAATTTCATGTAGGAGATTGTGGAGGACACTTGTTTTGGAAAACTACTGCTGACAAAATTCTGAGGGCTGGTTTTTACTGGCCCACTCCTTTTGCATATCTTAAGAAACATGTGTTCTCCTGGCATAAATGTAAGATATTTGATGGAAAAAGAAAGCTTTTACCTTTACCTCTCAAACCCATCTCCACATAAATGCCATTTCAACAATGGGATTTAGACTTCATTGGAGAAATTCACCCAACCTCCTCAGCCCAACATAAATGGACTTTGACAGGCACTAATTACTTTACCAAATGGATAGAATCCATCCCTTCTAGGCAAGCCACAGACTCTATCATTATCTCATTCCTTGAAAATAATATCCTGTCAAGATTTAGATGCCCACAAAAGCTCATTACTGATAACGTTGTTGCTTTTAAATCCAAGAAAATGGTAGACTTTTGTAACAAATACCACATTACCCTTGGCCATTCCACTACCTATTACCCTCAAGGTAATGGAGTTGTATAATTATCTAACAAAATCCTTGTCAATATCATTAAGAAATTACTGGAAGACAACAAAAAGACATGGAACAAAAAGTTGGTCAATGCCTTATGGGCAGACTGACTAACTACCAAAAAGTCCATTGGCACATCTCCTTATCAGTTAGTATATGGTATGGATGTTGTTTTCCCATCCTCTTTAGGAGTACCAGTGATGAATATAATCCAGGAGTTGCAGGTAGAACCAAATGATACCTAGAGGAGGATAAATCTAACAATACACTTGCAGCAAACCAGAGAAGAAGTCTATGTCAAATCACAAGTAATCCAGGATAAAATAAAAACGATTTGTGACAAAAAGACCAAACCTGACGATTTTTACATAGGTGAAAAAGTACTTAAATGGGATTATAGAAGAGAAGACAAGGGAAAACATGGAAAAATTGATTTTCTGTGCAAGGACATTATGTTATTTATTGTTACAAAGGTAACAATGCATTTTTCTTGAGAGAGTTAGATGGGAAATATCTACTAGGAGGACCTGTCAATGGTAGAATGTTGAAGCATTACTTTTCCACGGATTAACAATATTTCACTTTAATTTACTCATTATATATAACATTGCAAAGTTTAGATTGGATTGGATGGTAATATTTTGAAGTTGAAGCCAGGAGAGAAGGCCCTGAGCTTTGAAGGGTTCACCATCATAAGTATGAATAAAGAAGAGTCACAGAAGAACAATTTACAAGTTAACTTCATTCAAGTTTCAAAGGCTACTGGTCTTAAAGTTCTTGACATTTCACCAAGAAATTCCATCCCCATGTGGAGCCACTTTTAAGGTCCTATAATAATAGGATTCATAATTTTGAATTGGCTATGGTTAGTCTTGTAATACTGTACATACTTTTGCTTTCTGCAAAATGTTTTCCATATTAAAAATTAAAAAATGTAAAGAGGGTATGTCCTAAAAGAATAATCAAAGGACAAAAAGAAAGAGAAGAGATAAAAAAAGTGAAAAATATGAACCCCAAAAAAAGAAATAAAACAGATCATGAAAGTGTGCAAATTCAAATGCCACTACTTTTTACTTTTTATGCAAAATAAGGTTGTGTGCAGCTTGTCATAAATGCCACAATCCATGATGGTAAAATAGCTTAATCTTGAATCATTCATGCTTTAAATTTCATGTTAATAGATAGAGAATAAAAATCTAGCCAAACTATTTAACCTTGGCAGATTAGTAGTTAGGTAGAGAATATTAATGAGCTCATCAGTTTAATTTGAGCCATTGGAAGTTATAAGATTAGAATTAGATAGTTTTCTTGTCAAAAGAAAAGAAAAGAAAAGGTCAACAAGCTCAAATGCACCCAATAAAATGAAGAAAAAATGTTAGTATAAGTAAAGGGTAGGTAGAAGAAAGGTTGCAAATGTACAAGGTTACTGAGTCATGCTTAATCCTATATTTCATGTGCAGGAGCATTTATGAGAAAGAAAAGAGGTTCACAAGCTGGTTTAACTAATTTCCACTCATTTCACTATGCCCTCACATGCTTATTTTCTAATTTCCCTATTATCCCTTTATCAGTTATAAATCCCCTTTTCCTTTCATTTTGACCCTACCCCTTGGTTTCACACATTTCCCTAGTAACTACCCTTCAAAAATCATTTCCCTACCCACAACCCCCTTTCCCTAGTGTGAAACCCATTCCCCATTGCAAATATTAACTTCCCCGCTTATTAATTTCCCTATTTCCCTCCAAAAACCCAAAAAAACCCCTTATCCCATGTTTTATCCCCCTGGATTATTTAATTAACTCACCGCTTCATGTTTCCCCAACAAACCCTTTTAACCTACCAACCCCTGGTGAAATTAAAGAACCCCGCCGCATAATCCCTAGTCCCATTTATTAAACCTGATGCTTATATTTAATCCCTACCTTATTTACTAATTAATTACAATTATTTGTATTTAAACCCCGGGCCCTGCAAATCTCTTTCCCAATTCACTCCATGCATCTTAACCACGTGACAACCATCCAATCTCCTACCCCAAGATCCGACAGTGCACATCCATATTGTGCAGGTTCACTGTCAGACCGATAGCATCCTGAGAACACATGAGATTTGTGGTTTTTCCTGGTCACTATTCTGCTACATGGCACCCCCAGGCTAGATTGCGTGCTCGCGAAAAATATCACCTGGCCTCCAAAAGTAGTGTGATGGCCCAGAAAACCACCTCCCTACCAAAGCCGAAAATTGCCCACTGTTCATTCATATTTTCCGTGCCAAAATGTGACTATTACCCGTTAAAAGGCCTGAAAAGCCCCAATTCACTCCTTTTGCTTGTTTTCATTGTAATTGCTACTCAAGCCATTCTACGACACCCTGAACCTCTGCGACCAAATTGACCACCGCCTACCGCCCGAAGAAGCTTCAGACACCTAATTCAAGCAACCAGTTGACATTTCAAGCTACCATACCCTTTGCATTCACCATTAAACCTAATTTGCAAGCTAGACCACCAAATTCTAGGTATTCTTGAGAAAAGCCAGAACGACCCTCTTAATTTGAAAACATACAGTCCAATTGAAAGATTAATTGATTCAAATTAATTAATAAAATTTCCTGAATTGAAGAGGGATTTACTTGAATACCCCAAACCCCTCTTTTACAGACTATAACTACTATCCCACTATTCTGGGGTGTCTAAACCTCACTTCTACAACCATTATAGGCTCAATTCATATCCATAGACTCAGTCAAGGCTTCCCAGACCTCTCTAGATGTGATACCTCTGTCAACCCCTCACCTGGACATCGACCACCTAGCATTAGCAGACAAAGATTTTCAAATAAAGGATACTGCTTCCCCAGCTGACCTTCTAAATCTCTACAGCTGGAAAAAGGACAGATTCCTAAACTAGAATGATGACATCCACCTTTGGGAATCTAATTTACCCAAATATTTGGTTCCAGAAGTACACCTATTCCCTGACATCATCAACTTTTGTCATGACTATTACATTCCTATCCAAAGGGCTATTATCACCCCTAACCAACAATTATTATTTACCATCACTGCATAGTCTATTAACCAAATGCTACAGGTCCAACCAAACCCTAATGAGACCCCATTGTCTATTTGTGACTTGTTGGACCTATATGTCAAGTTAGACCTGGCCAAAATAGCCTAAATATTCCAGACTTTCATTATAGAGGACTGCCATACTCCCACAGATAGTCCTCCTTATGTTGCCACCATTTTTTCAGAGAGAGGTAGAGAGATTATTACTATGCTCTCTTGCATCCTAGGATATACCTCAGATGAGCACATGGATGAGCTTGTCCTATCATTTCTTTCCATTTTTAGCCCAGGAAAGCTTCCTACTGTCATTTACAACTATGCTTAGTTCATTGCAGATAGGATGCATGAACAGTTCACAAGGCTACCAACTGAGAGAGTCTTCAAGCACTCCTTTGTGTTATTTCATATGTTTTTATATTATCAATCAAACAAATTGCCTGTCAGCATCCAGAAGTTGGATACCAAAGGGAATCTAAGGTCAGTTATTTATTGGACACCCTTGATCCAGAAAACTCCACTACATTCACCTATAAGGACTTCATCGATTCATTTGTCCATCCAGTCATAAACATGCTGATCAGTAGCCATCAACACAAAATCAGCCAAGAAATCAAAAGGGTATTACAATTAGCCAAGAACAACAAGGTGGGAGACTAGTTTCTGTACCAGAACCACACAGAGATTAGAATTTATGGATGCAAACTTGCCCCTTACAAAGTGACCAAATACCTCCCTATGAGGGTATTTGCACTGGAATATTTTAGGAAGATCATCAATTTTGATGAGGTCAACTTCCTAGTAGCTAGGAAGAAAACCCAATTTAAAATGAAAAATCAATTGGGCCCCTTCATTTGTAATAATAGGGAGGCTGGACCAGAGCCTGACAAGATATTGTAGGACATGAAATTAAAGAACAAATTTATGTGGCAGTATGACCCTCATGGGGTCATAAATAAGTTAGTAATCAAGGCCAAATTTGGACCTTTCATCCAACATCCTAAACTGGATATTGAGAGGTTTTCCAACCAATCAGAATGGTTGGAAAACACATTAATTGACATGGATAGCATAGTAGTGGATGTAGAAAATACACTGATTGATGTAGAAAAACAAATTGATGAAAGTTATTTCTTGCAGGTTCTTGAACTAGGGGAACCCATGAATATTCCTCTTGTTTTACAGACCCCAATAAATGAGGAGAGAAACCCAAAGAGAAACAGGGAGGAGGGTTCTATTTCTACTATGGAGACCACATATGAGAATTTTGAGCTCAGGAAAAGGCCCAAGTTGAATCATGTAACTAAACAGGAAGAAACCATTGAATCAGTGCAAATAACTAACACTGATACAATGGTGGAGAGAAGCAAAGCCACAATTGCTTCAGGAGAAACACAACAACCATCAACATCTAACACTCAACTAATTGAGAGGCAGCTCAGTGTTGAGGTTTCTTCCTTGACCAGGCCAGTAGACAAGGAAAGATATATCAAGGACAGGTACAAGGAGATCAAGTTGAGAAATGAGAAGTTGAAGGCTGAAACCTATGCCCAATACTTCAAGCACACACCAGCTAATCAGAGCAGGTTGATGTTAGCTTTTGACATCAAAGCAGGGAAAACACAGGTGTCCTTCATGGAACATATTGTTCAACAACCAAAAACATCAGCTGACTACAGGAAAACTGATTTCGAAGTGGTGGCCAGGGATGTTCATCCCATTGACTAGATTGAATTCCACAAGCAAGTTGTAGAGATGATCTACTCCAGCCTGACAGGGAAGGCCATGGTTGCACATAAGCTATAGAATTCATTAGATAACATTACAACCCAATATAAATTGGAAAAGGCCTCCTCACAAGCCAAGGACAACATGATCAAGTCATTGGAGGACTTGGTAATTGAGTTGGGACATGATCCTAGTGACATCAAAGCTACCGAAAATTTGATCAAGAAGAAGAATGAGGACATTTTAGCTCTTAAAAAATAATTGAAACTTCCTCATTCAGAGCACCCACATACAAAATAGGTCCTCGATAGCCAAACAAATCAGGAGGAGATGATGGACCTAGTGCTACAATTGAATGATTAGCTGAAGGAAATGGAAAAAGAATTAGATAGCTTGATATAGGTTAAACAAACTAGTCTCGAGACTGCCCCTGCCATTGTTATCCCAACAGTTAATACTACAGTAACTTCCACTTTGGTAGTATCATTAGCTCCTACAGCTCCATTGGCTACAATACTGCCATCTTTTATAGCGTCTACATCAGTAACAGTGTCAACACCAACAGGGTCAACAGGTGATGAGGCAATTAGATTGGTCAAGGCAATGGAAGACATGTCCATTCAGACCACTGAAATGAACATGCTTAAGGAAAAGGTGACCAGTCTAGAGACTGACTAAAATCTTGCCTAGATTATGCACAAGGAAGAAGTACAAAAAGCCACTAGGATGAATGAAAGAATACAAAACTTGGAGAAGGAATTAACTTTGAAGGAACCCCTTGGACAGGCTAAGGAACAATTGTGGGCCAATATCATTAACTTTGTCAATGATATTTGACCATCCATCCAAGTAATTTTTGAGGATATTGACTTAATAAAACAGGCTACAGAAGCCATACAAAGAGTAAAAACAGAACTGGGAGACATGCCAAAGGAAGATGCAAAGATAATTCACTTCCTCAACTCCAAAAGTAAGTATGAATTGCAAGAATTAGAGACACCTGATAGGACAGGTACAATATTAGAAGTAAAAAGGGTTCTCACCAAGAGGAATTTAATGCTAAACCTTGAAGATAAGTGCCAAACCATGCAACTCGCTATAGACAGATTCATGGTTAAGTTTGAAGTTTTGAGGCAAAAGGGTCTGCCCAATCCCTTGGTAATAAATGACAAGTTAATGACACAGGAGGACTACAACAGAAAAAACAGAGAAGTGGCTAGAGATCAAGTGAACATTTCATCTATGAAAGGAATGCCAACTGGCAAGGTCCTATATCAAACTTTTGAGAACTTGCTTTACCTCCAGCATGAGGTAAAACACCTTTTTGTGAATAAGCCTCCTTTTACCAAGTACATGGAGGCAAATGATATTTACAGGAAGATGATAAATATCCAATTACCAAATGCTGAAACATGGGAGAAATTAAATGACTTACTATAGAAATGCACAATCAAAATATAAAAATCTACAGTAAGATTGAAAAGCACAGTAAAAGGATAATGACAGGCCAGCCAAATGAAAGTGTATCAGATGAAAGTGTATCAGTTGAAAGGTCAGAGTGAATATAACATTCAATGTGAAGACTAAACAACAAAGCAGAGATTAAAAGGCAAAATATCAAAAATTAAAGACAGCACAACCTAGTAAATAGGGACAACAAACAACAGTTCAATAGTTGTCTCTATCTTTTTGCATGAAGATATTTCTTTCCCCTAGATTAATTCCCAAGACAATTTGGGATATTTTGGAAATTATTGTAAATAATTCATAATTTGAAGTAATGAGGGCAGATTGCTATACATTTGTAGAGTTATTTTGATCATAAACCTAAGGGTTATTGTACCAATTTTTCAAGTCAACAGACTGGACCAAGTAATAAAGAGATTGCATTACAGGATTCATGTGTTGAGCTATTACAGTGAAGTATTTTCTTTGTCAAATTTGTTATTTTATTATGTTTTTCACAAACTTGAATGTTATCTAAAGTTGAATGAATTAACTGGAAATTTATCTCAGAATTTGCTTAAGTATACTTTGTTTTGAACAGTTGATCATTTACATGTTTTCTTCTAATATCCAGATTTGAGAACCCTTAATTGCTCTACCATCCCGGTTGACCTCTTTCACTTTCTTCATAATCCGGCCTAAGGAACCCTTAATTACTCTTTGGATCCGATTGAAAAACACTTCACCATCCAGCCTTGAGATCTAAAGTAACTATATTATCTTGCCTTGTAGACACTATTTTTAGAACTTGATCCAATCTTGTTTGCCTGACATTTGACCCCATAGCCCAATGGTAAAAGACACCCCTCTTTTCATTTAAGTAAGTGATCCCACCACCAAATCCAAATCAAAACCCAAGTATAATTGTAACTAGCCTAAAATCAAATAAATAAACAAAGTTAAATAAAAAAGAGAGAGCCCTCTTTGAGAATTAGGAAGGCTAGATCCCAATCTGCAAAGTTGGTTTGTAGTTACCTCTAATCATTTCTTTCTTAAACAACTCTAGAGAAATATTGGAATGAGAAACGCTAACTAGAATTATGGTACCTAGTGATGTTGCCTCCCTAGCTAAGGAGTGCTGAATTTTTTAGCTATGGTTGGTCTTCATAATTAATATTGTAGCCCTTGAAATATATGTAATAATTAATACAAGACATGTTCTTCATGTCAGTTACAAAGTTGAAATTTTTTAATTTTTGGTTCTAAACTTGTCAAGTCAGCCCCAGTAGAAGTGGCACCCATTTAGGCTAATAAGAACACTATATATAAGGCACCCGAACTCCTCCTTCTAACAAATTCGATCTCACACACAATAAGATATTTTTTGGGCATTCAAGTGAAGGAGAAGAAGGATAAGAAGGAAAAAATAATCTCAAGCATATATCTCTATCTCTTTGAGTTCTTACGTGTGATTTCTCTCTCTTTGTACCTTCACACATGTGGTTTCTGGACAATATATTCTAGGCAAGATATTCTGGGAAACGGGGTTGAGTTTTTGGGAGGCCAAATTTTGGCCTAGGAAGATTTGGCAAGGCTAAGTTTATTGGGTTGATTAGATACTTGTAAAGAGGGATGTTTGACCAGGATTGACCATTGTATTGTTGGTCAGTTTGACCATCATATTTGACTAGAAAATTTATGTGTATCTCTTATTAAAGTGAAGAATTCCTTTAAGGAAAAGGTTGTTGGGTTTTCCCTCAAGTGGGTTTTTCTAGGGTAAATCTTGTGTTTTCTTTGTGCATTGTGATCTCTATTGTCTTATTTCTTTTATGGTTGAATTTTTGAAGTGTATTTTCTTAATGATAAATTGAAAGTTCTAAAATAAAATCTACATCATTAGAAGTTATTATCAGTTTTTAGAAATTTGTGTTTGTATATATTGCACTTGAAAAATCAATAGTCTCATCCCCCTATTCTCATTTTTTTTATTTTGATCTGTAGCCATTTTATTTTATTAATATGCATGTGTTACATGATTAAATTGCCAGGCCCTTTAGCCTCAAAATATAAAACATGTGTACACAG
Organism: Pinus taeda; assembly: GCA_000404065.3. Lineage (NCBI taxonomy): Eukaryota > Viridiplantae > Streptophyta > Pinopsida > Pinales > Pinaceae > Pinus > Pinus taeda. Next base: position 368,730 of record APFE031405054.1, on the reverse strand, counting down.
GCATGCGAACCCCAAAACACATAACACTCATATGCATGGGCATAATGACCCCCATAACACATATACACACATGAACATGAGCACCATGGCCCTGAAAAGGTGTCCTCAGCTCACCATCCTAGTTTCACATATAAATGTTATTTACATTCAGGGGATCGAGCAAGGGTGTTACAATTTATCACAAATAAGAACATAGGTTAAAGAAAAATATTTACGAATAAATATTAAGAAAAAAATGAGATTACAAATAAGAGAATATAAAATGAAATAAAATTCCACCATGATTTATTTGGAGAGAGCTCAATTATCCAGGAACAAAGTAGGAAACCATTTTATAACATTGTAAACTAAATCAAGACATTTTACATCTAAAACTAGAGAATGACAATCTGTGAAAGGAAATATTAATTTCATTCTATTCCATCATAAGTTGGACATATGCTCCAAGAGTTTTCCATTTGGAATTGAGAAGACACTCTTATTTATACAAAATCTTGCTATGAAAATAAGACAAGTAATAATAAATTCAGATCCATATATCTCTCATGTAGTGACAACCATTTGCTAATAATTAACAAGAAACAATTTCTAAATATCATCTCATGAATATTTCCAAGATATGTGATAACAAATCTTCCGTGATTCTTCTCATTCCAATATACTTGAGTGATCCTTCCAAGTCCTCATCAAATATTCAAAGTTTGAAGAAGAAATTCGAATTTGGATCTTAACAGAAAATTTTTGCATTGTTGGAATATCTAGATATACCTATAACTATCACAAAAATTCACCCAACTTTCAAATATAAGTGAAAACATATTATTTTTCTAATATTTAATGATAAACTCACTCAAAATACTAAAATAAATGCATTGAAAAATATGGAGCCTAATCCCACATATAAACATAAAAATGGAGTAAAATAAGGTTATGGATGACTAGAAAAGGTTATGAAAAAATAGTAAAAAGGATGTGAAAAAATGGTGAATTTCATGACTCAACACATGCAACATCAATTTGGCTCTAGGAGCAATTCATACCAGCACCTCTTCTTGAGAGAAAAGTATGATTATCAATCTAGGCATGATCAATGTTTTCAATCATGTCGTGTATAGGTTCTTAATAATTTTTTTTGTGAAAAAATAGTTTTTCTACGGTCTCCTAGAGATTTAGTTTTTTATTCCCCTTATAGTATTATCCTTCTTCCCATCGATAACTTTTTTCTATCATCCTTTGTATTTGTAACCACAATTTTTATAAACTACTACAACGATTTACTTTTCAACAATATTTCCATATATTGTGGCCAAATTTCATAATTGTGGCCATTCAAAGCTATAGCCTATGCGTTTGAAATCATAATGTTGATCTATAGATTCAATCCTAAATCTAGTCTACAAATCAAAACCATGGGTCAATCTATCATGTGTACTTGACTTCTTGGGATCATGTACAATCAATAGCCTCCATAAGACTTGTCGACAACAAGCGTTAGCTAGATCTTAAACTAGTATCTTTAAAACCATGTTAGGGAATCAAAGGACTATCCAAGTGTTAGTATTCTGAGCGAAAATTTGTGTCTAAAGATGTCATTACAACACTTGAACATAAATAAGCATAGTTCAACATACATAACAATGTAGGAAACCAAAATATTTCCATACACAACACATTCCACTTGCCTTATTAGATTGACCCATGGGGTCATGTTATATAGCACCAAGGGCTAACCAATTCCCTTGAAGTGCTAAATACAAGTTCCATATAAATTGGTTATGGTGCATAACCAACTTCTTAATTTATGCCTTCTTTTGCATACCAATGGACTTCTCTATCTAATAACTAGACCAAACAAACGTTTGGTTTACCATCCAATTTGACTTTTAGTTAACCACTTAATCGACCTCTCAATCAACTATTGATTGATTACCTCAAAAATATTCAAATGTGTGATGGACTTGCATAGCATGATGTCCCAACACAAACACATCAACACTTTTACAAATGTAGGATTAAGTTTGAAAAGTTTTCATTTTGAATTCCCTAATATTCCCTTCTAAAAAGAGGAAAATGGATTATTTTGTTGAAGTTGTTTTAAAACATCTTCCTAATTTATAATGGGTCATCCCTTTTATATTTCTTATTAATAGTGTTTCCATTATTTGAATTGATGGTGATCATATGAAAATATGTTTTTTCAAAGTAACTATGGATGTTTTAAAAGCATCGAAGTTTCAAATCATGAAATTATATTTCTTTCTTTTTTTTACTACGATAATTTTCTAGAAATATTTTGTAAATCCATTTTTAGCCCTATGTTATGCCCAAAGTTTTCTTTGGCTCTTGCAAATGTTGGAAAAAATAAATGTCACTGAAATTATAAAATTATACAATATAGTTGAGGCATTATTGCAATAACCAAGTGAAATTGATCTTCTTAGATATTTGTTAAAATATGAGGTGTTAAATCATTTTGATTTCAAATTAAATACATTTATCAAAATTAATCTTATGGTGTTGATACATACACAGACACACACACCATAGAAAAATTCCATGGAAAACCCTCAATATGCTTCCTTACATTCTATGAATGGAAATTGGATTAAATATTGTGTAAGTACAATATGTACTTTTAACCCAAAGGGAGTCTACTAACTTGAGCCCATGCTATTTTGACAATATATGCCTTGAAACTAGTTAGTTCAAACCGATTGAGATAACCCAATGGGCTTAACATTATGGGGTTATTAAAACCAACTATATAAACTAAAGTATTAAAATAAGGCATCATTTCATAATAAACCACTAAAAAAATTTCTAAATGCATGTATACCTCAATATTAAAATATTTTAGTGGAAAAGTAACTTTATGTTCAAATACAAAATTCCAATGATGAAGCTCCTTACCCTTTCCATTCCATGGGGGTATTTTGACAGTGTATCATAGGGACATCCAACTAGGTATGGAGTAGGTGTAATCTTATTTATTTCTTCATCACACTACTTGTAGGTTATTTATGCACTAGGTTTTGGGTCAAAAAATAAAGAATATTTTATTTCCTTGTATACACTTTCTCCCCATTACTTCACTAATTTTTTTACAAAGATTCAAGTTTTGGAGGACTCCAAAATGGTTATTGACTAGGAAAAAAACAAGATTTCTATTGAAAACATCTTCTTACAACATATATTGCAGGAATTTGGAAGGCTATGTCAAGTTGTGAATGGTTTTCTTTCTCACGCATCCTCAAATAATTAAATACCAAAGAAAACCACTCTCCAAACAAGCACTGGAATTGCGGTCAGGAACAATGAACATTGCATAATTCATAGATGGGGAAGAGGCTTAACACATGGAATTCTATTTCTAAAATTGTAAGTCATTGCTAAAAAATGATTTGTTATAGTGATGTATATTTTCTACATTTTCATTTAGTTTTGAAGTATCTTTTGTAAAAGATACATCTGTGTCCTCCTAGTGAGATTTTTTTGTTTTTTGTTTTTTAAAGACTTTTTATTGGTCACAGAAGTAAGAAGAAACTTATGGTTAAATTTTTGGTGGTCAAAGTAAAATATATGTATATTCAAGTTTTTTGAATACAAAGTTTTTCCTTTCCAATGAAAAATAAGAAAAAAACATTATATTCAAATAGTAAAGAATGATACTTGCATATTATATTAAGTTCAAACAAAACAAAGGCTTGCACAATATATTAAGTTCAAACAAAATAAATGTTTGCATATTATATTGAGTTCAAACAAAAAATAGGCTTGCATATTATATTGAGTTCAAACAAAAAAGAGGCGTATCCCCTTTTCAAGCTCCTTAAACCAAGAACACATTTTATTTTATCTTTTTCCTATAATGACTAAAATAACTTTATTCCATCTCTTTCCAGCTCAAGTGATTTATCCCCCTCATCATTACTTCTTCCAATTTAATATACACTTTTGATTTTTATAAATAAAAATGTAATAGTTAGTCAACTAGTATACATTCTTTTCTCAAGGAGAACCTCACATGATCTCATTTCTCCTCTTCCTTAGAATATCCATATGGAGGGAACCTTAACAACTAGACACTAGAGTATCTAGTAACCCAACGAGACTTAGCATGAATCAAAACTCAGTCATACTAGAATTGGAGACCTTGTGGAACAATCCATAGTGAAATAGTTTAAATTGATTGAACTAACCCACTAGGCCTCTTTAGAATTGAAAACCATGGGGTCAAGCTATGATTTACTTATATTTGCATTGTTGCCAAGATCATTTAAGATAATAAACTAGGATACACTTATATATTATGGAAATATGATGCTTAATAAATAAACTATTAAACTTAAGTGGAAGATATGTAGTCAATATAATAAAAAATAAAAAAGTTGATCAAATAAAAACACTTAGAACGAAAACTCAAGTTTTGTCTCTTTTAAACTAAGATCTTGATATAACTTAGTTTAATATATTTGCATTCTTGATACATGCCTACTCTTTTACGTAATAAATGGAATTTATGTTAGAAAATCATAAATCTAAACTTAAGCCTTCTCATCTCTCTCTACATTCTTATTTTCCTTTAATCTCCACGTTTTCCAATTTTGAGAAAGTACCATTTATTAAATTCCAAATTTTACCAATATGAAATGTTAATTGAAAAAGAGGATCCATATCTTGAAATTAATCATTCACGTATGTTACTTTATTAATGTTATGGATTGGTAAGCCAATTTTTAAACATATTTTTTCCATGAATAACTATTTATGCATACTTAATCATTGTCATGCTCATGTCCGAACATGTGTTGATAGATTTGAACATGTTAGATTAATCAACCAAGTGTCAACATGGGTTTTTCATCTTCTAAATCTCTCATTAGTTTGGTGGTACTGAGAGAGTTCTTTCCTTTCCTATGTTGTATGATAACCTCTTATTACATAGTAGGTATATTTGGTTCATTCTAATTTATCAAAATATTTCTTAAATGAAGAAAATTAAGGATTCAACATAATAAAAGAAAACTTGCATAGGGTTTTTTATATCTAACATTTTCATACTCTTGAGAAAAATATATTACTTTCTCAAAAAAATTAATTCATCATGTTCTCAAAAGGTGGGAAACCATACTTAATAAAACTATTAATTAAATCATCTACATGATTTTCAATCTCACCTTTGTTGTAACCTACCTCCATGGCCTACCTAGAAAAATAGCCCCTAATCCCCTAAATATTTAAGGTTTCCTTAGATATAGATTCCATGATCATTTCTCCTAGTCGGACTGCTACATAACATTCAAGAAGTAACCTTATAACATAGAAACATTATCTCATCTTCTTCGAACGATTTTATAAACACAACCATCGTTGGAAGGAAGGAGGAGCTATAACATGCAACCATCAAACTTCTTGTGACATTCATGGTATCAATATCCTCGACCATTGGATATATATATATAATATATATATAATATATAGTATATATATATAATATTATATATATAATATATAATATATAATATATATATATATATATATATATATATATTATATAACTTATATCATAATGGTTCTGCATGCATCTATATCTCATACCAATAACTTCCTCAAACACTAAAAATCCTAATTACCATATTGCATGCATAAAATTCATAAAATCCATTAACTTGATTAATCACACGCATAATAAAATTTCATCAGTTCCATAATAAGATAACTTCTAAGGAATAGACAGAATTCAAATATAGCCTTATTGAGTATCTATACAATAGATAATCTTACCATCATAGACTATTCTGTTAATTACATTATACGATAATGATCTACATGCATCTACCACTATTTTCCATGTTAAACTATAGATTTTATATAACATAAAATACCTACCACGTTTCTTCACTAACATAATGAAGATCACAATTAGATTCACTAGATATCTCACTCATCCACATGCGTAAGAATGAAATCAATCACATGAATACATATAACATCATACTAACACATGAGCCAAAATGGGGCAACATATCCAATATTGCATCGAATTCACATGACTTAATCCTTCTACCAATTTTAACATGAAATACATTAAAAAGCCATAATTGCCATATGCATAAACTGTAATTCTTCCATACAAACATCCCACGCATGTGAATTCAACTAAAACCTCACTCGGAGAGTAGAGAACCACCACCCAACCGTGAATCACCTCTGATTTCCTCCGAGCCAAGGTTCTTGCCAAGGATCAACTGTCCTCAATTGATCAATGTACTAGGTATTTAATACCCTCTTTCATGATTTAGTTTCCATTAGTGACATCCCTCTTTTATGGATTTTTCCATTTTCCTAGGTCTTTTTCGGAAAAGCTCGTCTTTATCTCCCACGAGGATTTTCCTCATAAAATCTTGCCTTTATCTCTCGCAAAGCTTTTATGTTCAATGGATGTTTGTTTCCAATCCATTTGATGGATCTCCAATCCATCCAAGTTTATCTAGAATCACATCTAGAAGCTTTATCATGAAATATTTATCTCTATCCCATTCCTCAATGGGATTTGGCAAGAATATCTTCTCTTGGTGCTCCACCCTCCAAGTGATTTATTTTATTAATTTAGTTGATAACCTATTTGCTTTTGATATTATATATCATACCTAGCTTTCCTCAGCTTAGGTTTAAAATAGTCTAACCCACAAAGGAGGGTATCACACCTAGCTTTCCTCTACTTAGGTTTAAATAATTTAACACACAAGGGAGGGTTGTTACATACTCCCCCCATTAAACTTTTCACCATCCTCGGTGTATCACTACATCATGTCCTCATTCACAGGTAGTTGGTTTCTAAATCCACAACTCTCATGGCTCCACCATCTGAAGCAAATCTTCTAATGTACATTGGTTACAAGGAGTGATCCCAACATATCTCCTTCCATAACTACCTATAACATTGTTTTGAAACCATCCATGAGAAGTTATAGATACAAAAATTTAACTATGATAAATATCATGATCTGTTACTCAATATTACGAAAACAACTATTGCTCATTTTTCATTTTATCTGAAGAATGCAAGCTCTCTTATGGCATTCTTCCAAGCCTTTTTGTTCTTGTCGAACACCTGCTTCTTGCAGTTTTTTCTGCATACAACACATCTGTTAGCATATTTTCCACATCAATATGCCTGCAATGTCATAACATATTAGTTCACATAACCATATATATTCATTATATATTTTCATCATAATCGTATGTATGCCAAACTGCAATTAACCATGGTTACTTATCCTTGAGCCACTTTTTACTTTCCTTCTTTTGTGCAACATCTAGGTTGGTTGCCTTCCAGACATCTACCCAATGTCTTCATGAATACATGCACACAAGGTATATTATATGCACTAATATACATATCCTATTATAATCATGTAACACACGTAATCATATGGGTAATGTGTATATTGTTGTACATAGTACCATCTATGCTACAACCCATCATACCATCCTCATGGTATCACTTGCATGACATAAGTTTTAACACATGTTTTCCACTATGTTAGATTCATGCCAAACATTCCTTTATCTATTTCTGATAAATAGAAAAATCGTGCTTAGTTTATAAGGAATTCCCATGAACATGGTTCATTTCTGTAATCCAAGAAATTTTCATATCAAGTGCAGATCATTTTCAGATTTCATTTGGTTGCAACTCAATATCGGTAGCATAGTATTGCATGCATATTTTCATCTTAATATTACATTTTGCTCAATGTTCTAAAGAAGAGTATTAACTCATAGCTTTTGAAGTTTAATATTCATCATATCATACTTCATTCTTAATTAATTAATCTCATATGATTTACTATTTCCCTTTTTATGCCTCAACAACTTGTTGGCCATGCATAATTTAGTGTAGTTATACATGAAAGTTTTTACTACTTTCAATCCTACACCCCTTTTAGTTGTAAGTGTTTACGATCTCATCGTACTTACATGTTAGCTCCTCTTTAACATTAAATCACCCTTAACCAAAAGATGAGTTATCCATTTTATGAATTCTTGTTTGAATTATGCAACATTTCTTATGTTGTTAAGACACATTATCAATGCAATCCAATAAGAGAACCTCCCAAATTGCTCGGTACAAATTATGCATTTCAATTTGTATGATATCAATCTATTTAAATAGATTGTTAGATACCATTTAATTGACCCAGTGGTCCATACAATTTGTGCTACTTCATCAATTACTATGGTTTGTACTCAAGGATACTTATATGTTCCATTATGCATATCCATCAAAAGATGCATATGTCCTGGAAATCTATTAAAGTTAAGTTTCCCCTTAATCATACTTTCTACCAACCGAAGAACAAATCACATTGTATGTAGATGCACTAATCAAAGGATTAATTTGAATGACAATTTTTACAGTTATATAGCCTTGTACTATAACTTGCTCTCACAATCATAACATTATTTCGTGAAAACCTTTACCATGGTATAATAATTTCATAGAAATTATACCATTTATAATTTGTTTTTATAACATGATGAACATAGTTTAATCTTTGACTAGAGACAATTACCACATATTCTCAAATAAGCATGGTCAATTTCTTTTATGGTGTTTTCATTGTCCATTTTTATGAAAAAATCTAATTCTTTCACACATGAAGGCAACATGTGTAAGTGTTCCACTCATGTAATCATATCTTCCTTCCATATGCATTACTTTTTATTAATCTTAAACAAAATATAACATCATTACTTTTAAGGCATTTTCTCACTAAGGCACATTGCATGCTATAATAACTTATAATATTTTTCCTGATAGTAAGGACTAATAACCTTCAGTTTCCTTGCCCATCCTGACTCCTAAACATAGTCATAAGTTATTTGTGCATACTTTGCCTATTTATTATTGGCACATAACATCCCATGCATGTATAGCTCGATTTAGACCCAAGACTCTTTCTTATATGGATGCATGACACCAATACCCTTGTATCATCAACCAATTGATAATACAATATTCTTACAAGGCTATAATACCACACACACATGTGCTTACATGGAAGATTCATATAACTCATTACTATGCATGGATATTAAGCATGATCCTCTTTAAAACATGTTTATTTGAATGACCACTCATGCAGACTATGGTAACACATACAAAACAATTCATGACAATGCATGGGTATATATATCATTACACAACAATAAAACAATGATACAATCATGGGCTTTCTCTATTATATAATCCTCCTTTCTAGTATTAGGTGATTTTATTTAGCCATGCATCTACACAACAATTGTACCAATCACTATTTAAAATTTTATCTATTGGAATAATCAATTTTATTTCATTCCACTATAATTTTCCACCCGACTCATCAACTGGCACATCTTATGGATGTCATTATTTGGGATTTTGGTTGCTTGGTAGAAATTTTGTTAGAGGTTTAACCAAAAGCCTTCTAATTCCTCCTCGTCATTCATTTAAAAACATAATACCCATTTTCCCCCAAGTTTTCTTTATGTACATCTAGTTGTTATCATGCATATATATGTATTTCACTTCTCGAACCACAATCTCCACATGATCAAGCATGACTAATTTGGAGATTTACATGAAAAATCAACCCACTAAAATAACTAGAATTGCAGGTAGAAAATTGCCTTTGCTCATATATGGAAATCATTATAGATAAGGATTTAACCCTTCTATGCAATTCCAAATAAGTATTTATTTTCTCATGCATAAATATTTATCTAGTTATCTATTAGAAGCATACTATGTTCCATACTAAACATAGTGCTAATCAAGTTCTGATTTAAAAGAGGTCTCACCCATCCATATATGTTTAACTCATAGAAAAAAATATAAATGTAAGTATTTCTGCTTATGCATTATAGTCTATGCAGATGCTATAATGAGTAGGATAGTTGTATGGCCCAAGCAATTACAACTACCTACTATGCCTCTTACCACTAAGTCTACTCTTTGATGCAACAGAGATACATGCATACTTTGGCTATTGGTACTCATTAAGGTTTAAAATCATATCTACTGTTACCTGAGAATTTCACAAATAGTCACATTCCTTATGTGTGTATCATCTTCTGAACGTATTAAGGAACAAGTATGCACTTCCAATGCATAGGTCATGTTATTACTAGATTCCCCTTAATCATTTTGTTTTTTAAAGAACAATTTTCCACTCCAAAATGCATTATATAGGGGACTGAATTGAAAACAATTTTCCATTACATGCTCTTCATATTCTTAACATTTTTCATGGGAACCTTTTTCATTGTATAACACCTTACTAGGGTTTAACGTTTCCTCTTTTATACAATCATCCTTTTATTTAGTCAATTCCCTTCATAGCACTTGTACGAGTGTCAATTTGCTTGTATTATAATTGTGGTAACCTTTAAAATTTGCAAATACTGGGCTACCTATTATGTACACAAAAACCCCACATTCTTTGGCTACAACTAGGTGATATCATTGAGAGGTTTCATGGTGAGTTAATTCTATGAAGCATGTGTGATGTCCTATGATTATCAACCACAGATTAGTCAACGCGTTATAATCTACAATATATATATATATATATATGCTAATTCAATCCTCCTCAAATTATTAGAAACACAAAGCAAGGATACTCATGCCATATTTACCTCCACAAGACTAATGGAACGATCCTCCTTATTTCATATTTATGGTTGAGGGTAATCATTGTTCTACTTATAGCCTCACATTTAGACTTTACCCTCATAGCTTGAGATAGAGATAGCTCGTCCAAGGCTGCACTTGCTTATTTATGCATTCCTCAAAGTGTAGGAGTGTTAACACACGCTTGACTATAAGGATAAGAATTATCCTTTCTTCCCGCTCTTATCCATACGGACATCTTAATTCGTATCTTAATCTGAATACAAGTGGTGATGAGGATGATCATCATCCTAATGCCAGCGGATAGGTACTTTCATCTATTTAAAGAAACAATGTTATGAGAAAGCAACACCATCATTTTCTTTTTTGTGTACATGGTGATAAGTAGCATTAAAAGAAAAACAATTGTATAATCTAGGACAATGCTACACTTTTTGGGAGGTCTTCATGCAACATTATCGAAAAAAATATTTCGACATATCCTTATCGACACGTCTTATTCCACTAATCTCTTTCCTCATTCTATCCATATTATTTTTTAGAAACATCGTGCCTAATTTTACTTAACTCATCACACATACCTGATAATAGCATGTTTATCGCTTAAAAAAAACATTATGCTTATCACTTAATCCAATAGGGTGAGGATAATCATTATCCCACCTCCATGTTCAACTCCTCCTCGACAAAAGGTGCCAAGCCAAATTCCAACTTTTATTCAAACTTCCTACTAAAGTGGTTGTTTCTCTCATTTTCGATTGGCATTACTGCCTTTTTTTTTTTCTAAAACCTAATATCATTCACCTACTCGACTGAATGAGTAAGTCGGAGACATATTCGATGCACCCAGAGAATTTCTCTATATCCTTTCATTAACAAAAGGCACATGATCTCAATGTTTATGTAGGTGGAAGGCGTGAATTTTGGCTTGTGAAGTGTAGCAACAGTCATGTTATAACATCCACTTTTACGCTGCTCCCCTCCATTGATGGAAAAAACTTTCGAAATCCATGGGGATGGTGTGGACCATGGGGATTCAGCCACCAATTTGGCCACCTTTTTGCAAATTCCCTCCGACTGTTTTTCCACTGATCTGCGGTCGCAGATTCTACATGCGGCTAGGCAGAGTGTTAGCCTTGCAATTATGGAGATTACAGAGGTGACTTTGTGGAATTTTCAAGTGACTCTAACCCACGACTCTCCTCCTCTTCATCAATAGGTGGCCATGCATGCCATTCAAACATTCTTACTTCACAGGAGTGGATTTTCAAAATTTTGCTCAAAGGCTTCTATTACCACCACTGCCTCATAGGATAATTCATGCAATAACATCTATGGTATATTTAAGGTTCAAATCCACACCACATGGTAATAGGGGGTAGAAAACATCGGTTTGAATTGCTTCAGGATATATGGTGCATGACGGAAAAGAAACTCGTTACTAGGTGAATCCAATGGCACAGTCAAACAGTGGAACAATCACGTCTTAATTATCATGTTATTGTATACATCCTAAATGAATAGAAGACTCCTCATTAAATTTAACCTTTTATATATATTTGGTATAAATTGATATTAAAGCATTTTCCCTCCAAGCCCTTATGGCACAAAACAACATGTGACCATCCACTAAGTGACCAAGCTCTTTCCACATTCGTGTTATATGCTAATGCTAGCACACAATTGAGCCTCATGCTTTACAAACCTCATGAATCAATTTAAACAATTAAAATATTTATTATATAAGTCCCTATTCTTTGAAATCAAACCCTTTAGTAGTTCAAACTATATATATGTTGTCCCTTCCTAATGAATTCATATTATGACAGACATAAATACTTCTCCTTCATGATGTAGAGTTCTTGTTGCATGCATATGTGCTTCCTCATTCTTTATCTAAACATTTATAATATTTAGATTCAATATTAAGGAATCTAGCTTTAACCTTATACTAGGACCCTTTACTAAACTCTGTGGTAGTGAGGACAAATTAAGGCTTAAACTTTTCCATACCCTATGGAGGTGTATTGGCCCATAGGCCACAAGGTTTGAACTTGATGCTTTGATACCATTTATAACGTACCTGCATGGCCTACCCAGAAAAATAGCCCCTAATCTCCTAAATATTTAAGGTTTCGTTAGATATAGTTAAGATCCCATGATCATTTCTCCTAGTCGGACTACTACATCACATTCAGGAAGTAACCTTATACCATAGACACATTATCTCATCTTCTTTAGACGATTTTATAAACACAACCAACGTTGGAAGGAAGGAGGAGCTATAACAGGCAACCATAAAACCTCTTATGACATGCATGGTATCAATATCCTCGACCATTGGATATATATAGATATATTATAAACATAGATATATATATATATAGAACTTGCTTCCTAATGGTTTTGCATGCATCTATATCTCATGCCAATAACTTCCTCAACACTAAAAATCCTAATTACCATATGCATGCATAAACTTTATAAAATCCATTAACTTAGTTAATCACATGCATAATAAAATTTCACCAGTTCCATAATAAGATAACTTCTAAGCAACAGACAAAATGCAAATCTAGCCTTATTGAGTATCTATACAATATATAATCTGACCATCATAGACTATTCCATTAATTACATTATACCATAATGATCTGCATGCATCTACCACTATATGCCATGTTAAACTAGAGACTTTATATAACATAAAATACCTACCACGTTCCTTCACTAACATAATGAAGATCACCATTAGATTCACTGGATATCTCACTCATCCACATTCGTAAGAATGAAATCAATCACATGAATACAGATAACATCATACTAACACATAAGCCAAAGTGGGGCAATATATCCAATACTACATCGAATTCACATGACTTAATCCTTCTACTGATTTTAACATGAAATACATTAAAAATCCATAATCGCCATATGCATAAACTGCAATTCTTCCATACCAACAACTAACACAACGTCTATATAACTGAACCAAATACTATAATGACATAAAGGGTAAGAGACCAACATAAAAACATCCCACACATATGAATTCAACTAAAACCTCACTTGGAGAGTAGAGCACCACCACCCAACCGTGAATCACCTTTGATTCCCCCCTAAGCCGAGTTTCTTGCCAAGGATCAACTGTCCCAAGTCTTTTTTGGAAAAACTCGTCTGTATCTCCTGCGAAGATTTTCCTCATAAAAGCTTGCCTTTATCTCCTGCAAAGCTTTTATGTTTGATTGATATTTATCTCCAATCCATCCAAGCTTATCTAGAATCACATCTAGAAGCTTTATCATGAAAGATTTACCTCTATCCCATTTCTCGATGGGATTTGGCAAGAATCTCTTCTCTTGGTGCTCCACTCTCCAAGTGATTTATTTTATTAATTTATTTAATAACATATTTTCTTTTCATATTACATATCATACCTATCTTTCCTCAGCTTAGGTTTAAAATAGTTTAATCCACAAATGAGGGTATCACACCTAGCTTTCCTCAGCTTAGGTTTACAATAATTTAACTCACAAGGGAGGGGTGTTACATTTTTCCTAAACTTTATTCTAATATATCATGAATACCATCATTGAGGTGGAATCTTTGAGCTTGAAGAACAACGTTTTCAACTCCTCCACCTTGCATCTTACCCACCTTTTTCAATTTAATACTACTTCCTTCTTGAGGCAAGATATCATCCCTATTCATTTTTCTATCATATCTGTTTATCATCTTTTTCATTTAGACTAAGGATTGAACAATAATGAAGAGTAGTAACCCTAATTGAACACATATTTAATAAATTAGTAAATAGAAAGAAATGATTAATTCCAAAATATTATGTATGAATGTATTTTCCCATCTAACATTAAAAAAAAAAAAATTACATCACTCCCCTTTGAAGGAAATCCTAGCTCTAGAACTCATCCAAAAAGACATGTTGGGGAATGTGACTAGCAGAGGAAGGGAAAGCCTAGCATAAATGCAATTTCTAAAACCCCTAGAATATATGGTTCATACAAAAGGAATTCAAGGACACCTACAAAAATGATATTGAGGGCATAAAAACCAAATAGATTTATAGAACTACATTTTATGACCTCACACATGCATTTCCATTCTAGATCCCACCACACCCTTTGTCAATGTATAAGGCAATGATTAGCAAATCTAACCCTTTATTGTGATATTTTTGCATTGCATCCTACTTAACATGACTCTAGTTCTATAGTTTGGATGAAAATACAAAGCCCCAAGTGTATGATTGGTAGAGGAAGGGAACCCCAAGCATAATTTTGATGTTTGAAATCCAACGGAATAGATTATTCATCAATCCAATGCCTACTTTCCATTTGGTCACATATTGCAAATCACATCCAAAAGTAATTCAAGGACACTTACAAAAATGGCTCCATGTGCGTAAAAACCAAACAAATCAATAGAGCTACATTGTGTGACCTTGCATGTGTATTTTTCCATTATAGAGCCCACCATGCCCTATTGTCATGTCCAAGGAATCGATTTTAATAATTGACTCCCTAACATGATTTTTTGCATTGCACCCCATTGAAAGGAACCTTACTTTTGAAAATCATTTGATACACATGTTGAGGCATGTGATTGGTAAAGGTTGGTCAATGTCACCACAATAGAATTACTAAAAAAATCATAGCTCATAATGTTTATGGAAACATATTTCAAATAATATTTTATTGTCTTAAAGAGTTTATTCTCATCATGGGGGGAACTAGGGAAGGGTCAACCATATCTTCGTCAATCTCAATATCCACATTAATGGGAGTGTAAGGAAGTTCAGTTGACCCTTATTCAAGCCAAGTATTTGAGTCGAGGAGTTAGAGGAAGGGAAATTTGACCCTTCCTTAAGCATACTATTCACATCTAGGTGTAGCATAAAAAAGAGTTGACATACTCTTAAAGTTAAGAATTGATGTCTAGGGGAGATTTTGGAATTATCGACCAACCCTTCATGAGGTTTAGTATTCTTGTTGAGAGAGGACCCTTGGAAGGGTTAGTTGAAACTTCAAGCATAAAATTCATGTTGAGAGGGGTCTTAGTGAATAGCTAGTTGAACCTTTCATAGTAAGCATGTATAGAGGGAACTTGGTGAAGGGTAAGTAAACACTATAACATCTCCATTTTGACCACACTATTTAAATTGTCATTGTTATGTTAGTTTTTTTTTCATCGTGAATATTTGATTATTATGCCAAGTTGAACTAGTTAAAGTTGAACAATTTATATGAATCATATTTTAATTAATGAAAAGTTAGGCAATTAACTGAGGTATGAACACATGTAGATACCAAAATTCCATGAATGGGGAAATGGTAAGGGGATCTATGGGTAAGTCCTATGCCTAGGTACCTAAGATGCTTACCCAATTTTCCATTTTATTTTATCTATACTCATTAGAGATATATCTATAAGCCTAAGCTATAGTTTAAAAAAAAATGAATCCTTCCTTGAATTTACATATTCTTGGAGAGTTGTCTCCCTATTCCTCAGACAAAATATGTTAAGATTAATTATAGTTGACCAATATTTTAATTCATGAGGAAAAGGATGGGGAAGGGGGTCCTTTCATTTGGCATGGATAAAGAAGAGAAGGAGGGGGTGTATAGATAGGAAAACCATATTTTATATACTTGTCCATTAGCATAATTTTTTTGAGTTAATAAGCCTATTTCTAAGCCCAAAATATTTATAAAGAATTTCTATGATTGCAAAGTGTGAGGGTTATGAATTAGTGAAAAATTGGGAAAGCATGATAAGCACAAGGGAGCGGAGTGGCCAAGGGACTTTGCTGCAATGAAGGGACTCACTTTGATGCTAAGTAAACCAACAAAGGAGCACTTGAGATTGTGGAGACCCTGCATTTAGTAGAAAGGAATCCTTACTGAACTTATACCTATGAGATAGTGATTGTTTGAATTTCCAAAACTAAGTGTTGATAGTTTCGCACTGGCGGTGTCATGGTCTAGCTAAGGGGTGCCAATTGTAGAAAGAGCTAGTGCAACTATGCCTACAACTGGGTGGAAAGTGCTTGGCAACAATTGGTTTGCTGGTTAGATTTCAAATTTTAGATAAGTATTAATTCAATATTCAAAAATTTATTTACAATTTATCTCTTGATGCTCATGAATTTATATTTTCTTACAGCTATAAGTGATAAATGAATGTGATGGCATGTATGAAAAGAAAATTCTACAAACGTACTTTTCATTGTCATCTCTATATTTTATATAGAATATATCACTCATATCTTGTGTATGTTTGCAAAGAAACTAAATGTTAGACAAGAAAAATGCTTACTATTTGCAATTTCTGTGTTATTAGGATTTACGCATATGTGATCCATATCTTGATTACTAAGAAAGTTTTCAGAGAAGATCACATCATAATTCATTTTTTGCTGTGTTTTGAACCATCTAGTGTGTTTCATCATCTTGTCCTAATGATGAACCACACTAGATGGTTCGAAATGCGTTGACAAATGAATTCTGATGTGATCTTCTCTGAATTTTTTTTAGCAATTTTTTTGTTATTAAACTTTTGGAGCTAGAAAATTAATTGAGATCTAATTCAAAGATAACTAAGTTACAAACTTAATAACTTGTCGGTTGGAATAAATGGGATTTTTAATGTATCACTAAGTGGTTCAATATAATCTTTGTTATATTTCATTTAATGAAATAGTGTAAGAATGTATTACACTTTTTCTTAACCCCTTTAAAAAGCAAACAAATATCACTATAGGTTGATTTTTCGACTTTTTTAGGTTAAAAAAGACTTGTGAGTCATTGAAGGTTGAAAGATCAACTTATATCTTTAATTTTAGTAACTCGATATTTAAAAAAAAACATGTTTTAGGGTTTTGAATCCCTTGAGATCTTAAACGTATTATGAAACATAAACCGGCTCAAATCCTTGGATTATTATCCATTTCTTTTAATCAGAAATAGTTATTTATTTCTAACCTTATGTTTGGAAAATTAATATTCGAATTTCCTAAGCTTCAAATAAACCGCAAAACCTTAATGAAGTGTTATTCCATAATTAAAAACAATTACAAAAATTATAAGAAGTTTGCAGGCAACGAAAGGTCTTTTTGAGTGCATCCCGGAAAGCGATAGAGAGCTTATCCTTCATGTGATACAATCGTGGTCGTGGTCGTTGTCGTTCGAAAACACACACAAGGATGGAAATCATGGTCATGGTCGTGGTCGGGGTCGTTCTAAAACACACACGAGGAGGATGAGGATGGAAATATATATGTGTTTGTTTGTTTGTTGGTGTATGAAAATGAGTGTCATCCACTATATCACTCACACTCACATTCACATCCAAATCCAAATCCAAATATTTTGTCGATATGAAATAGTATCCCACAACTTCACAAACTTTCACTTGCCAAATAATACATCTCATTTTATCATACCAGTTCAACTTTGTTTTGATGTGAAATAATAGTGGCAAGTCATGACACATGGATTGTGTGAGATTATGTATGGTTATCTTTATTTATTTTGAATGGGTTTTTATAATTTTAATTTAAATATTAATAAATATTAAATGGGTGTAAGAATTTA
>APFE031405054.1:335458-349594 GCA_000404065.3 Pinus taeda | reverse complement strand
CGTCTTGACGTGTAACTGCTAGTAAACTTTTGAGGGTTTACAACATGTTCTCCTCTCCATAAACTGGGTTTCAAACAAGGGAATTTGAACCTTGGATCTCTTAGTTTTCACAGATTTCACATTACTTCGATCACTAATTGAGCTGCCCCCACGACATATATTAATTCATTTTTAATGATTAATATAACAATAATTTAAAACAAAGTTATAATTTAGTTAATTTTATGATTTTTTAAAAATTTGACAATATAAGATATATCATGAAATAAGTGTTGTTTCGATGCTTATCGTAAATTGATTCCTTTTGTCATTTACCAAATATTTAATCTATATGATTGTGTTAGTTTAGTATCACAATTAATAAAACTTTCACGTGTGATATGAAAAAGACAACTTGCGATATGTTGCACAAGTTTAATGTTTAAAGGCGTCACACATAAACTTCATTGACAACAAAATGTGGAATTGTTGTAAATCTATCTACTTTGGAGAATTGCAATACTAATTGTAAATCTATCTACTTTGGAGAACTGCAATATGAACTAATAAAAAATATTTTTTTGAATGTGACGTGGAAAGGTGGAAGTCCATGTCACAATGGAGAAACATTTCTTTATTGCGACATGTCACAAAATTAAAAATTTTAGGTGTGATATAAACAATTCCAATAATGTGAAATATTATAAAGTGATATACTTTTATAAGCCAAAACAAGAGAAAATTACCTCGATAATTGTGAAACTAGGACGACTATACTAGTTATGATGTAGCATTGTACACATACCATATAGATAATGTTGAGGTGTCATTTATTAATGTGGTAAGAGAGAGAATGTACATAAGTAAACTTTAGATGGGTATAACTTCATGCTCAGAGTTAGAATTAAGCATGAGGATGGTCATTGGAAAGCTCTTGATGAGGAGAATGCTATCATAAAGTCAAAAATGACTTTAGAAGCATGTTTCCAAAATGAAAATGAAAAATAAACCACCTTCTAAAAGTAAATAAAGATATAGGATGATTTGGTAGAAGGTTGAAATGTTGAAGTGTTGCGGATCTAGGGTTTTGTTAGAGTAGTCCCTTATGAAGCTTCTTACTGGTTGGTCAAGGCTAGACGGATCACCAACTTCTCCCCAAGAGTCCACTTCAACTCTCCCCATCCTGGTGCAGTAAGGGTTTTCTCCATGAGTAGCCCCTCACTGAAGCGAGAGAGGCATCCATCCTTCAAGGATGTCGTCAATCGAACATCCTTCATTTAGGGCTCTAAGCCTTCAATAGGAGTAGCTGCCTCATCCTCAACGACCGTGAAAACCCTAGGTATGAGTTCTCAATGGCAGGCCATAAGGGGGAAAGTCGATGTCCTCCTAGAGCAGCCACGAACCCTAAATTCGTGATCCCTAACAACTGATTGGAGCAAGCACGACAATATATGAAGGATCATGTTATGATTTGCAAGTTTTTGGGCATCTGGCCCAGGGAACAAGACATCTTGATGTGGATCTAGAACAAATGGGCCCCTGGGGGATAGATTGAACTCCACCTTAGAGAAAAGGGATTTTTTACAATTATTTTTGAAGACCTGAAGGATAGGAAACACATATTTGAGAACGGGCCATACTTTATAGGCAGTGCAGTATTGTTCATGAGATATTGGGAGGAATGCTACAACCCAAACAAAGAAGAATTTCAAGCAGCACCAGTCTAGGTCAGGATATACTCTCTACCTAATAATTTTTGGGAGCAAGACATCCTGGAAGGCATAGGAAATTCCATTGGGAAATTTGTAAAAGTCTTATAAATAACCAAGAGATGCAGTCATGTAGCATTTTCTTGCATTTGCGTGCACATAATACATCACAATCGATTCTCGAATCCATAGATTTGATCTACCACGATTCAACATGGACTCAACCAATTGACTATGAACATGTTATGTTCAAGTGTCAGTTATGTCATGAGTATGGACATATGTTTCAAGATTTCCCTCTAACCATTACTGAATAAGCCCACCAAGCAACCCAACAGTTAGATGAGGACGGGTTCCAACAAGCTAGAGGAAGGAGATGTTGGCCAAGTTGTGCTCAACAAGGTTCATCACTTGCATGACCCCCTCAACTGACACCTCCCCATACAAGATATGAAGTCGCATCCCAACCAAAAGGAAAATCCAAGCCCCTGTGGGATGAAAACCCTTTTGCACTACTAGAGACCAATGATTAGGAGATAGATCATCCAGTGGAAGCCCAACCCCTAACTCAATGACCACTCCAAGCCATGGAGGTTGATAAAATTATTCCCCTCTAAGGGGACAAAACGACCTGTAAATAGAAAATGTTGGAATCCAATGATCGAAAATTCAAGGAAATATTGAGCCATACCAACAAAGTCTTGGAGACAGAAGAGAAACATAATAGACTGGGACCTGAAGAGTGGAAAAATGCTAGATATATTTAGAATCTGGATCAAAGCCGACATCAAAGACATCCCTACCAACCAATTGACTCACTTTGGCCATATCTACAACTAGTGAAGTGCTAGATCTAGCAATCACGAACCAGACCCGGGTGCCCTACAGAAGGGAAATAAGGGTCGGAAGATGATGAAGGAAGTAATCAGGGAAGCTAGAGAATTCCTACTCAATTCAGGGCAGAGGGGATAATTGACGGATTACTTTCCTATATTTGTGCCCCCTTCTCAATGAAGATCATCTCTTGGAATATTAAGGGCTTAAACAACAAAGGTAAGTTCTGGTCTCTTAAAGAAAAGATAACTAAGTACAATCAAAGATATAGTCATCCTATAAGAGACTAAGATGATGGAAAACAAAATACTAGAGGCCAGTCAACGTTGCTGGAAGAATAGCAAGGTAATGATGATATATGTTATAGGGTCAGCAGATAGAATTGCAATCCTATGAGACTCAGACAAAGTTCTCTTCAAAGACTAGATCGACACCTGCTTCTCTCTTTCAGACTCCTTCAGGATTTTCGACACCAATGAATGATCAATTTAACCGCAGTGTATGGACCCTCTATTCCTCAGGACAAGCATTTATTCCTTATGCAGCTACGAGCCCTTGGTCATTCTTGGGCATTCCCTGAGTGGATCGTTGAGGGAGACTTCAACATGATCAGGAACCTGGAGGAAAAGCATAACAAAATTCGTATATTGGATCTCTCATCCACAACATTTAATGAGATGATTTATGATTTGCATCTAGTAGATGTCATCACAAAGAGGGACTCCATACATGGAATAATCGGCTCAAAGGAATTCACTAGGTGGCTATTCATCTGGATCGATTTCTCTTATTTGAACACCTCATGATGAAAGATCGGACTATAGAAGCAGATATCCTCCCTTATATGGGATCATATCACTAGCCCATATGCCTCACCTTGAGTTCTTATTCCATGCCCAAAAAGAAACCCTTCTACTTTGAAAGCTTCTAAATACACCACCAAGGATTTGTGGATAAACTGGAGGATTGGCGGAAAAGTTTATAGGTGTCTCCTGGAAAATACATGTAGATATTTCAAGGAAACTCAAGGCCTTAAAGTAATAGATAAAGTTTTGGAAACGAGAGGATTTTGGAGACATTTTTGCTGAGAAATGTAAACTTGAAGAGAAATTAGAGGCTATTCAAATGTAGATAGATTGTGATGGAAGATCCAGTGCATTAGCTGCTGAAGAAGGTCATCTAATCTTGGATTTGGAGGAACGAGGAATCCAGGAAGAATCCTTGTGGCGTTAGAAATATCACATACAATGGCTCAAGGAGTGAGAGAGGAACTCAAAGTTTTTCCACCGCTCCATGATAAATTGTCGACACCACAACTGCATCACCTCGCTAACATCACCTAAGGGCGTCCGCTTGGAACGACAAGAAGATATTGAACGAGAACTGATCTCCTTTTACTCCTCGCTTTTGCGTGAAGAAGGGCATGCCATATTTGAATATATAGCGAAGATAACTCGACACATTCCCTCATTGGTAACTCTAGCATAGAACGAGGCATTGCTTAGCCCAATCTCCTATGTGGAAGTGGAAGCTGTGGTTAAATCGTTTCCCTCAAATAAGGCCCCAGGTCCTAATGGATTTACTGCAGAGTTCTTCAAGTTTGTTGTCTTTTCCAGGGCTAAAAATCGTGGAAATGGTGGAGAAATATCGTCGTCTCAAACAATTATGGTCTGGTCTTAATGCCACCTTCATTACATTAATTCCTAAATCTCAAGAGGCTAGCTCAACAAGTGGATTTCAGACCATTGCCCTCTGTAATGTGATCTGTAAGACTCTTTCTTCCATTCTGGTTCGGCACCTTAAGCCCATCCTTCACCAAATTATTAGGCAGGAAAAATTGGGCTTCATAGAAGGGCAATAGATTTTAGATGGTATAGTCACATATCATGAAACTATTCACTCCCTCAAGATCCATAAGAAGCAAGGTATGATGATCAAGCTTGACCTCTCAAAAGCCTACGACAGACTTAACTAGTCCTACCTACTGGATATCATGCGCGCCTTCAGGTCTTTAGAAGAGTGGATTTGCTGGATTAAATCTCTAATCTCCACTCCCTTCTTGTCCATCTTGGTGAATGTCGGTCCTTCTACCATATTCATATCTTCTAGGGGTATCTTCTAGGGAGACCCACTTTCACCCTTCCTCTTCATTATTGCAACAGAGGGTCTTGGCAGATTGATAACTGCAGCCAAAATCACTAATTCTCTTTGAGGCATTCAATTTCACAGAACCAATATATCCTTGAGACATCAATAATTCCTGGACGAAAACCTCTTATATGACAATAGCACCATCGAGGAAACTCTCTAGATTGACAACATTCTAGCAGAATTTTAGGTGGCATCAAGTATGATCCTCAACAAAGATAAGTCCGGCATCTATTTTTTTCATACTCCCGACCTAGTTCAGTCATTTCTGACTTGAGTTCTAGGATTCACATTTGGATATTTGTCATCTAAGTATATTGGGGTTCCCCTTCTCACTAATCCCCTTTGCATTTCTCCTTAGAAGGAAATATGCTCAAAAATATCAAAGAAACTATCGAACTAGACCTTCTGTGTGATGAACTTGGTAGGAACGACCACTCTTCTGAAGACAGTCCTTTAGGTGACTCCCCTATATCAGCTATCAACTCTTCTTGCTTCGAAATGTATTTATAATGACTTGATGACTATTTTCTAAAAATTCCTATGGAACAGAGAATTGCTAGAGTGAAAATGGCCCCTAGTTGTGTGGAACAAGTTGTGTCTCCCCAAACTGTGCGACATATGAGGCTTGCGAGACCTAAAAGATCTAAATGCGGTCTTGGGGGGGAAATTGTGGTGTCGTTGGATACAAGGGGGTCATGATCTTTACAAATTGATCTGGACACAAAAGTATGGGCAGGGTCAGTCTCAAGAGACCCTTCTGTGAGACCCTGCCTTTCTAGTAGGATCAACAATATGGAACATGGAAAACCAACATAGTGACCTTATTCAGGATGATTTCTTTTGGGATATTAAGAATGGCCAATCTTGTTTCTTTTGGGAGGAATCATGGCAACATCTCCCCCATGTCCCCCCCGATCTCTCCATCGGTCTTCCTTGAGCCCCCAGATGGATGCATCCAAATCAACTTTGATGGTGCCTCAAAAGGAAACCCGTGTCCAACATGATATGGAAATGTTATTTGGCATTCTAGGGGTAATCCATGGGTTATATACATGAGCTACTATGCCCACATTAACAACAATGTTGGTGAACTGATAGCCCTGGAAAAAGGACTTATTTTAGCCCATCAACAACAATGGCACTGAATCCACATTGTGGGCGATTCCATTCTGACCGTTCGAATGAATCAGAAGATCATCAATGGATCGGCTATAAAAAATTTAGCCAGGAGTTGGCACATGGAAGACCAACTGGAATGCATTCAACATCTTCTAGCTAACTTCAAATATGATTCTATAGGACATGTTCTACGAATAGGGAATAAAGAGGTGGATTGGCTTACCAATCAGGGATCACTAAATCCACATAAAGAGTTCACAACTTCTTAGAGGGAGGTGAAGAGAAAGGAAAATTTGGACCCAAGTGAACTCTAGGCTCTCCAAGATTTATTGGAGGCAGACTCAGTATTCCCTTATGGGGGTGGTCACTCAGCACAACACATGGCGGTAGGGAAGCATACAGAGATCGCATGGCCTCCAAGCGCCACCTCAATGTGGCATAATGAGTAAGGTTGGCATTAAGCGCTTGTAGGTGGGCACCTCTCTCACTCGCAGCGAAGATATATTCCATGCTAGGCATAGGAATTTGGTCAGTGTGGTGTTTTTGGCGATGAAGTGGGAAGTTGTAGAGGGAATTGGGTTTATGCTCTGGACTGCCCTGTCGAGATCACGACTGTAGACAAGTGAGGACTGTGGGGAATAGGATAATCCAAAATGAGGGGAAGTCTTGGTCAAGGATTTCCCATGGGACCCCAACACATCAGAGGTGTCTAAGGCTTCAAGCCATACCCTTGGGTACTTTGTTCTGTCCATCGAGCAACTTGTATTGTCAACAGAGGAGGGGTCTTGCCTCAACTCTTAGTATAATTCTGTATTTTTTAGTATTCTTCATCCCAGTTTCTACCAGCCTCACATAAGATTTTTTTCTAGGCTGACAATTCAATGGATATTTCTTTGGGTTGGCTCTTTCCATGTTGGAGCAGTTTGCATAGTGTTGGTTCTCACCAACACTCGCTGTGGCCTGATGACCAACTTTTTCGTAGTTTGGAGGGGAGTATTCTATGTGGGCACGAGTTGGGGTGGTGCCAGCAAATGATAGAAGAATTGGTGGAGTGTTTCTAGTCACGACATCTTTGAGTTTGGTAATTCATTTTATGAGATCATTTCTATTTTGCATTTTTGTATCAATTAGTGTTTCTTATCGAGGGGGAGGTCTTTTTACAAGCCCCCTGTAAGGTTTCGTTCTGGCTCCTAGGGTGTGGTGGTCCTGCCACACCTACCTTTAGTTTTCCTTGGTCCACCTCCATGTCGCGATAGAGGGGTCATCCTCAACAGGGAGGTATAACTCTTCATCAAGAAGAGAGACAAAGGCAGAATGAGGGAAGGCACTCGTTCTTGGAGAATGCCTCCAACATGGAAACAAAGGAGGATGCTACAATCTCCCTCACCTACTCCCTAGGCCATGTAATAGCACCAACTACCTTGGACTCTTTGATAGCCTTGCCGTGCAATATTAAAATGAATATCAACATCATGTAGGAATAGCGCTATGAGGATTGAAATGAATTAGTAGCCTATGTCAATGATGTTTAGCATGTTCATAATGAAATCTTGGGAAACCTAGATAGTATTCAGTGACAACATCAACACACCAATGAAAAAATTTGCACTTTGGAAGAAAGGGTGGAACACATAGACTTCCACATGCATGAGCATGCAGACTACTTTGATGCTCCTAATGTCTTTCCTCCCAACCCACCTCCTTAATATGTTTACTCCTTCTCTAGTTTGTGTCCAATTTTGTTTATGTATGTGTTGATGGTGCTGGGCCTGCCAACATGTAAGGGGATATCCTCTGTAAGAAGTCCTAATTAGACCTCAGACCGTTTGGTGTAGGAGTCCCAGTAGTGGGTTGTATAGTAATGCCTTGATCACAATGTTGCACAGAGGCAAGTAAGATAACTCTGTCAGTAGCAAGGGTGTGACCACTGCAATGAGTCAAGGAAGGTGCATAAGAGGTTCTAACATAGGTGGGTTGAGATGAGGGTGAAGGTGAGCTCCAGGTTGAAAGGGATCAGTCCCAACTCGGCTAGGAACACACAACACACAGGACATACACAGCGTCCCGTGAAGCAGTCCACTCGGATGAGGTAGTCACAAGATACAAGGTAAGATAACATGTACAACACTCACAGATTAGTATGAATGAGTGCAATGGTTGTTACAACAAGGTTCATGTGAAAGGTCTGTCTAATGTCAGACAGAGTAGTCGACACAGATGGGACATAATTACAGCATATACAACACATTTCTATTAATAGATTATGCATTACAACAAATGAATAAGTTCAGATGTAGAACATAGGTTAAATCAACATGCATTACAAGTGTTAAATATCAGTCTTACAACAGATACAATACATGTGTGAAAACATGTTGGCTCTTATTATGTAAAGAAGTGTAAGTTCCAATCATACAATACATCCATGTAAACCCACTACCCCCAACAATGGAACATTACAACCACATCTACATGTTCCTCCAAAGAGATGAACTAGCTCCGTTCAGTGGAGAAGCTAAGGCGCGTTACAATACTGTCCAAGCTCTTTCCAAGATAGTCTTATCAAAAGCTTGGCTAACCAAAATCCCCTACAATGAGTTATGAGGGACTATTTGTAGCAAAGGGTGGGGTGACCCTTGAAATTCCCCTTTGTGATAGTTCAACTACCCTCATGGCTCTTCACCTACTCTATGACTGTTACATCCAACTATTGACACTTGAATTACACTTGACATGACTCAACATTACAATGCACATGTACTCATGTGAGATAACATGTCTTGAGTAAGCCTTGCAAGACATCACGGTTCGTTGTGATGAGACCAACTCTTTGACATGCTTGTGATGGTGAAAGTGGTGAGTTGATGCCAAGCTTGGTCATCCGTAATGGTGTGCATGCACCTCACGGTGACATCTTTCTAAAGTGAACACTTGCCTCCGATGAAACAAGTGCATTGGTTTGGCCCCTTCATCCAACTCATCTGCTAACATGTGCTTGGTCTTCTTGGTGCTACTGAACCGACAACACACTAATGCATAATGTCCATGCTGATCTTCAAGTGTGTGTTAGTGGTCAGCTCCAGTTGGACTAGCTTCTTGTCTTGACCTTGGTGAGTGTGTTGAATGGGTTGGATTGCTTAAGTGTGCATAATGACATGCATGTTGTTGAATCCATTTCATGCGATCAACAACATTTCTCACCATGTATGCTCTGTGTTAGCTATTGTGATGGATATTTAACTTGTACGGGCACAGTTTCATCTGTGAGTGAACGTTACAACCACTGTTATTCTTGATCCTGCTGCAACTCATTCATCTATCTATGCAGCTTCATGTTATACCTTGAGTTGCTGCTTCAGCACATGCAACTCCTTTGTTCCATTCTCTATCTTCACACAACCTTCATGTCACATCTTCGCCTCATAGCCTTAGTCTCCAAAGTTGCTTTCATTGTCCGTGGATCTGCTTGATCTAGCAACTTTTTCCCGCCTCTGTGTTGTAAACAACCTTCCTCTTACATTCATTGCATTCGCTACATTTGCTACATTCGTTGCATTTGGTATTCTTCCTTTAACTGTTGTTCATGATGTTGCTTGATGTGATGATGCTGCTGACATATCTTGATGTCCTTGTCTACAAACAACTTGATGTCTCTGTGAGTAGGCAAGCTCATATACACTTGATCGACTGCATCTTCAAGTGTGCCCTGAATAGTGTATTTGAATCTGCTCTCTTGGAAACCATTGTACTTGCATCGTTGAGAAGTAGATGAGCACCTGCAATACCTAGGGACATGGCAACACTCATGGCAAGAAATTTGTCAGTTGAAAACCAAAATGTACTTGAGAGCTGACTTGCAACAAACCTGTGTGACTGATCATGAAGGTTGCACACTTTCGGCCGGGAGGTCGGGTGACCGACTGCCAAGATTGCACAAGGCACAGTCTGGGCTTGTGGGAGACTGAATGATTGATAGAACTACGTAATGCACAGTCTAGTCTGGTTGCTGACTGCTGGGATTCCACAATACACAATCTCAGCTCACAATGGCTATAGGCTTAGTGAATGCATTGCACAATTTTTTTGGCCAACCATCATTGTCCCTTAGGATTGCGCAAAACAAGCTCGGGGAATAGCTGCTGGGAAAAAATGCACATTTTTGGGGAGGAAGGTAGATCCTTCACTCTCAGGATTTCGTAATGTTGTCTTGGTGAGGCAGAGTCCAGGTCGAGGTTGGTCAGACTCGCTAACGGGCAAATAAAAGTGAATGTGAGTGTGAATGCATGATGATACTGAGTGTAAGCATAAGTGAATGATCATGCATGCAAATGGTGAATGAAAGATTCTGAAAATGGAATGGCATGCATGTGGGTGAGGTAAGTTGTCGAATCAGTGACCATTCATGGAAAACAATTTCATGCATGTGACAAAATTGAGATGTTAACAAAAACTGAAACGGGGATAGGACAAGATAATATACATGTAAATGATAGTAGACGTTCAAAGAAATCAAGAAAAAAATACTCATAAAAGAAAAAACATGAAAACCGACATAAATGCAACACAAGGCATGGGAAGCAGGCTTACCCCAAAACAGCTGAGCTGAATGTGCTGAATACTCCTAGATGTGATGTGGGATGTCAGAGCTACAAGGTTGATGTGAGGAATGAGCTCTACAACATCCGGTTGATGAGTTTTGATAACATCGAGGTTGTGATGCGCATGCCACAAATCTAGGGAAGCGACATTTGGTGGGAGATTTCTTGAAATGATCCTTGCATGTAACCTCCAACTGTGAAACATAGATCACTGAAACAAGGGATGCCTTTGCATGCTGCCTTGGGAGAAGCAACCCATGCATGCAAGTGAGTTTTTGTCGGTCCCAAGGGGAACCGGTCAACTCAGATGCACATGCAAGAGACTGCTCAACTGCTAGAGAAAAATGCACATTTATGGCTGGGATTTGGGTTGGTTACCAAAGAGATTTGCACAATTTATGGGCAGAGTAGTTGACTGCTGCTTAGATTTGCGCAAATTTTGGGCTGAGCAGCCCTACTGGGGAAAATTATGCAATTCTTGCTGGGAGGGTTGACTAGAAGGACTGCGCAATCTTGGAGCCCAATAGGCTGCCAAATAGGATTGCATAATTTTTGGAGGGAAGGTTGGTTTCCCTCCAGAAATGCACAATTTTCTTGGGGAAGCTACTCAACCTACAACTAGACCAAGTCTAAGTGCATAGCTTGTGAGGGAATGGATCAAGCTGTGATCGACAGACTGCCTTTGTGCAAGAAAGACACCGAAGCTTGTGAACTTGACGAAGCAAGGCAAGCTACTATGAAGATTGGAAGGGAGGCTCCAAAATGAAGCTAAGGCAAAATTTTGGAGGGTGGTTGTAGTTGCTACAATAGTATGGTATCGCTAATAGGACAATCAGAAATAAAGGTTAGCACTGAATGTCTCTATTTACCTCCAGGCCCTATTCTCAAAACATCTGTTCAGAATGAGAGAGAAGGGCCTGTTGAGTCGAATTTTGTACTCAGTTTATCTTTGATAATATAATGAAATCTTGTTGATCGATAAAAAAAAGGAAAAATATTCCACCTTCTTAATAACACTTAGGGATTGGGTAGGTTACAAAAACATCCTCAAAATCGATATTCTTATCAATTTAGATTTTGAATAAGGGTAGGATGACCCTTCCTTAAGCATAGTGTTCAAGTTGGGGGACTCCTGGGAAAGGGTCAACTTACCCTTCCTCAAGCTTAGTATTTACATAGAGAGGGAACCAAAGTAAGGGTCAATCAATTGTTCCTCGAGTATAGTATTAATATCTACAAGAATCACAAGGAACGTTTGACGAACTATTCCTCAAACTTAATATTGTTTCCACATGGGAGCCCGAGGAATGGTCAGCCAACCCTTTCTCATGCTTATTTTTCACATTGAGAGATAGAGATTGAGAAAGAGTCAACAAACCCTTCCTTAAGCATATCATTTTCATGTAGGGGGAGCATAGGGAAGGATTAATAAACCCTTCCTCAAGCATGGTATTCTCAATGAAGGAGAGAATAGGGAAGGGTTGAATGGCCCTTCCTCATGCATAAAATTACTTTCACAAGGGAATACAATAAAGTGTTATCCAACCATTTCCTCAATATAGAATTCACGTCGAGGGGGGGCCTAAGGAAGGGTTGAAAAACCCTTCCTTAAGAATAGTATTCAGATTGAGGGGAAATTGGATAAGGGTCAATTGCACTCAAGCATAGCATTTACATAGAGGAATTTAGGAAATCTATCAAGTAACCCCTCCTCAAGCTTATATTCTAGTCGAGGAGGATCCCAAGGAAGGGCTGGTAATTCCTTCGTTAAGCATGGTATTTTCATATAGGGGAGCACATAGAACAGTTCGCTAACCCTTCCTCCGATATAGTATACTTGTTAGGGGGGCAATGATCTAGGTGGATATTGATGTCCACCCACCTATTCTGCTTGGATCCCCACCATTGTTTCTTTCATTTTTTCAGTTTCCTTATTTGTAGCACAATTTAATATTTTTGGCAATTTTTCGGGTCCTGAACTTCTGGAGCTGTTTTGAGGCCCTAAACGATTTTTTTTTTGGAAAAATAGGAGTAAAATGCATCATTTCCCATGTTTCTCACTAATTTTTAGTCCTCGGATAGATCTTTCTAACGAGGTATTGTGCACATCAAATGAATATCGTATGCCAAAGTTACGACCCTGGGAAGTTGATGTACCAATTTTCCCAAATGGGGCCCATAGTTTGGTGCTTCATCGCCTAGGGTTAGGATTTTGGATGTTTAGGGTTTTCCATTGTTTCTTAATAATAAATATGCTTACAAACAAAATGAAAATAAGACTAGCTCAGAGATAAGCTATCATCGTTGAGCTAGTCTTATTTTCATTTTGTTTGTAAGCATATTTAAGTATTTGATATTAATGAAATGAAGTGTTATTTATATTGCATCTTTGTATTTATGGTTAAATCTGTAATTTGTTGCATTCTTGTTTAAATCTAGACCAATGGTATCAGAGCGATCTGCTATTTCTCTGTTTTTCTTTGCATGTCCCCAATGAGGTTAGGATATAAGGAGTTAGGGCTTGAACAAGTTGAACCTTTTCAAGACCAGCCTTGCAAATCCCGATGGCCTCCCATGGTGGATGAAAAGAAGGACGAGGGGGCAGGAGATCCTATCAAAATCTTGCTTGAAGAATCCATCGAGTGACAAAGGAACACGATCATGGACAACTTTGCCTAGATCCTTCAATGGCTACCCAAGGGTGACACATCTACTTTTGGTAGCTATTATGGAAGCACTACACCCTTTAAGGTACAAGTTAACTTTGACATTCCCATATTTGAGGATTAGATAGATGCAGATGCTATAGATAAATGGTTAAATATGCTAGAAGGATATTTTTCCATTCATGAATTTTTTAGCGGGGAAAATATCACTTTTTCACTTCTCAAAGAAGCCCCCCACGTCAAGGAGTGGTAGGAAAACTACTGTTAGTAGAAGGATGAAAGTACGAACTCACTCTTGTAAGAGCAATCAACGCAAAGTGGAAACTAAATACGCATGCACAGTATAAACAACCATAAAAACATAGTGATTTTAACGTGGTTCACCCAACTAATCTGGTCTACATCCACCAAATAGAGGCATCGACAATCTTATTATTCAATAGGAGATTACAACACATAATTCCTCACACCCTCTTAGCCACAATATCCTCTACGGGCTTACATTTTATAGCTGGGAGTAGAAAACTGAATCATAAATTCTCTCACAACAAATATAGGAGCAATAACTCCTCCTTAGGAATAACTGGAGCTAAATTAGCAACAAATCCTATTGTTGTCACATTCATGAGATTTTTTCCAAAATTAACTAACAGAAAATATCAACAATCTCCACCTTGACAACAATTAGCTTGATACCCTATTCATTTATTATTTTATCTTTTCTGCAAGCCAAGAGAAGCCAGACACCAACGTACCTTGTCTAACAAAATGGGTTTCGTGAACATGTCTACACAGTTTTCCTTTGTATGCAGTTTCAAGAGCGACTCCCCTTTCAGTGATAACCTGTCTTACAAAATGGTACTTGATAGGTATATGCTTTGATTTTCTATGATAGGCTAGATTCTTAGCCAAATGAATTGCACTTTGACTATCACAAAATAACTTGATGTTGTCTTGTAACCTACCAAACTCACCAAACAAACCTTTCAACCAAATCGCTTATTTGCAAGCATGTGAAGCAGCTATGTATTCTGCTTCAGTAGTGGATAAAGCAACAATGTTCTGTAGCTTTGACATCCA
>APFE031405054.1:251610-333034 GCA_000404065.3 Pinus taeda | reverse complement strand
ATTTTGCTGAGGAGTATATACAATGGTTTTATGTCTTTCGATCCCAACATCCTTGCAATAATTATCAAATTCCTTTGAAGTAAACTCACCACCATTGTCAGTTCTTAAACATTTAATGGTTCTTCCAATGACGTTTTCAACTAATGCTCTAAACTGTTTGAAAACTGTAAATACATTAGAATTATTCTTTAACATGTAGACCCACACTTTTCTAGAGAAATCATCCATAAAATATACAAATTATGACGATCCTCCATATGAGGTTGTAGGATATGGACCCCAAACATCAGAATGGATATAATCAAAGATTCCTTTACTAGTATGTTTTCCAGTTTTAAACTTCTGCTTGCTTTGTTTCCCAAATAGACAATGTTGGCAGAAATCTAACTTAATAGACTTTAAATTAGGAAGTAACTTACGATCAGATAAAATCTTTAAACCTCTTTCGCTCATATGGCCCAACCTTTGATGCCATAAACGAATAGAATTACTGTCATTTTCAGATACTGTAGAAACATGATCTGACTCTGTTCTTCCTTCTAACTAAAAAAGATTTCCAACTTTCTTTGCTTTCATTACTAGTAAAATTCCTTTATAAACTTTCATTACTCCACCTTGAATAAAAGTTTTATATCCATTAGTGTCTTGTACTCCTAGTGAAATGAGGTTTTTTCTTAGTTCAGGTACATGTCTTACATCAGTTAGAATTTTATTTGTCCCATCAAACATTTTAAGCTGGATGCTTCCAATTCCCACAATGTTACATGTGACATCATTTCCCATGTAAACTACTCCATCATTGATTGATTTATAAGTTTTAAACCATTCTCTATGAATGCACATGTGATTTGATGCACCAGAATCTAACAGCCAACGCTGATCATGATTAGACAAACTAACTGATAACACTTCATCACTCATACCTGAAATGGATGTTGAACCTGTATCTATCGTGTTTACTTCTTTCTTCTCTGTCGAAGAGTCTTCTTTGGATGTTTGCTGTCTCTACCAACAGTCCTTCTTCAAATGTCCTGATTTGCCACAAAACCAGCACTTTACCTTACTCTTCTTCCCTTTCGATTTTGAACGCGAGTTGTTGTGTTTACTGAAGCGTCTTTCTTTAGAACGACCTCTGACCATCATTGCTTTTGATGTAGAGGTTTCTGAATTTGACCTCTTCCTTGTCTCTTCGGACAACAATTCTCCAATAGCATCATCAAATTCAAGGGTTTATGATGAACTAAGACTTATAGAAGTAACAAAATGATCCCATGACTTGGGCAACGAGCATAATAAAGTTATAGCTTTATCTTTTGATTCAAATTTTACTTCTATACTTTCTAACTGCACCAGGAGAGTATTAAAGATATTCAAATGATCAGTAATCGATGTACCTTCCTTCATGCGCAAACTGTATAACTGTCGCTTCAAAAGAATCCTATTGGTTAAGGATTTTGTCATGTACAACTTTTCAAGCTTTGTCCACAAACTAGTAGCAGTTTTCTCTGACACTATGTTAAACAAAACATCATCTGCCAAACACAATCGAATGCCACTCAGTGCTCTTTCGTCCAAGTCACTCCATTCATCATCTGTCATGGTGTAAGGCTATTTGGCTTTTCCCAAAAATGCCTTCACCATGCCTTGTTGCACAAGTAGATCATACATCTTCACTTTCCATATCTCGAAGTTGTTTTTGCCATTGAACTTCTCAATCTCAAATCGAGCACTTTGAGTTTTTGCCATGTTGTGTCACACAAAATCTCCAATTGAAACTTTTAATAAGTGAAGTTTTTATTTAAAAAATGCCTTTGCCTTATATTATAATGCCTTTACCTTATAATAAAATGCCTCTGCCGTATCATGTCATGGCATATTACAATTTCAAAAAACCAAAATATGATATAAATATAATATCATATATAATACAAATCTTACAAGTCGTTTCTTTTGTTTTGTAAAACAAAAAACATTTCATAACACTTTCTTAACAAATTCAAATCAACCTATTGATTTAATTGCTGATTTAATGTACAACGACACCCATTTGAAAACGTTTTTGTTTTGAAATATTGCAATTGTGAATAACTCAACCACAAGGAATGAAAAACCACTTTACCCTGCCAAGCCACTTGACCACAAGGAATAATTTGTTTACCTACCCTGCCATGCCACTTTACCACAAGGAATGCAAAACTTATCAAGCCTACGACAATCTGCTCGGATAGTTGTAATTTAAGCAATATTGATTCTTTTCAAACGATAACTGTGGGATTTTTGTGAAGACTCGTGGCATCACAAACTAAAACAACAACATTTAAAGTGAAACGTTCCAAAAACATTTCAGCATTTTAGCAGCGGCATTATACCCAACGTCGTAGTAACCGCCCACTAAATCAACATGCATATATACATAGTACGATCAATGTGAAACATAATTGTAGTTTAATAATCATTCCAACAGGTCAACGCTACCTGGTTCATAGTCCACCGCCACGCAGTTCACCACGCACTATTTAACCTAGCCACGCAGTTCAACGCTCGTTCAACGCTGCCTGGTCTCTGTCACACGCACTGTTTATCCTGGCCACGCAGTTCAACGCCTGTTCAACGCTGCCTGGTCTCTGTCACATGCAGCCGACTTAGCGTCTGCCACACGCAACAGACTTGGCATCTCTGTCACTCGTACCAACTCAACAACATTCCTCTGATACCAACTGTAAGAGCAATCAACGCATAGCGGAAACTAAATACGCATGCACAGTACAAACAACCATAAAAACACATTGATTTTAACGTGGTTCACCCAACCAATCTAGGCTACATCCACCAAACAGAGGCATCGACAATCTTATTATTCAACAGGAGATTACAACACATAATTCCTCACACCCTCTCAGCCACAATATCCTCTACGGGCTTACATTTTATAGCTGGGAGTGGAAAACTGAATCATAAATTCTCTCACAACAAATATAGGAGCAATAACTCCTCCTCAGGAATAACTGGAGCTAACTTAGCAACAAATCCTATTGTTGTCACATTCATGAGATTTTTTCCAAAATTAACTAACAGAAAATCTCAATAACTCTTTTCAGCTGCACCCACTTGGAACTCATTTCGAGATGCCGTCAAGGAGTAGTACTACCTTATCGAGAGCTATGAAGATAAATACATAAAGTGGACAACATTGTGATAGGGAAGGGACCAAGATGTGCTAGAGTTTACCAATGTTTTCCATACCCTTCGCACAAAGTTGGGTATCAAGGATTTTGAGAAGAATTTGGTTCTCAAGTACCGTAGCTACCTACATAGGTACATCCAGGATGAGATGGATTTCCTGGACATCTCCTCGCTCAGCACGACATACCAATATGCCATCAAGATCGAGAAAAATTTTAAACAAAAGAAGAAATACTTTGGATCTGCGAATCTGAAGCAAGGGAAAGGTGCCCCCAAACCGTAGAACAAAGGACAAAGACAAGGCAGGGTGGCCCAAGACAACCCGCCAAAGCCGCAAGCAAAGAACAACACCACAAAGCAGAAGAAGGACACAGGAAAGTGGTGTGAGTTCCATAAGAGCTCCACTCACAACACAAGTGAGTTCTGGGCCGAGCAGTCACTAGTGGCCGAACTAAAGGCTTCAGAATTAGATGCATGTTTTGACTTTAATTCAAAAGCCATCAAGGTGAATGACAAAGGGAAGCAGATTATTGATGTGGAGCCCAACGCGACCATTGCCACCATGAAGATCCAGAAGGAGGAACCCGAAGATCTAGAGGAGGAGGGACGCCTCTTCCACTCCCAGATGTGGGTAAGGAGTTCCCCACTATAGTTCATTGTCGA
Organism: Pinus taeda; assembly: GCA_000404065.3. Lineage (NCBI taxonomy): Eukaryota > Viridiplantae > Streptophyta > Pinopsida > Pinales > Pinaceae > Pinus > Pinus taeda. The sequence continues at coordinate 329,188 of APFE031405054.1, read as the reverse complement.
TAGCAGGAGCCAAAAGAACCTCATTTCGGCAGAGGTCGTGAAGCGACTAGGCTTACCAACCACAACACATCCACAATTGTACACCATCGGGTGGCTTCACCAAGGACGGGATCTTCGCGTTAGCCATCAGTTTCGCCTTCCATACAACATCAAGCCCTTCACAAATGAGGTATTATGTGACATTGCTCCCCTTAATGTTTGTGATGTATTATTAGGCCAACCATACTTATGGAAGTGACATGTTGTGTATGAGTCAAGGCCTCGTGTTTTTATTGTTACTTTGGGAAATAAGTTGTATAAGATACTAGAGGTAGCAATGCCTACTGCCATCTCTTTGGTTACTGCAAAACAAAGCAGTAAGCTCATTTCCAAACCGGGAAATTCGTTTTCCTGATGATACGCCGTCAGGGAAAGAAGAATATGATGGCCACGACCTCTAGATAGGGCCCCTACACACAACAACAACAGATGGTAAAGGTCCTGTAGGAGTACAAGGACATCTTCACCTCCACCACAGGGGTGCCTCTACACTGTTAGGTCAAGCACTCCATCAAGTTGACCCTAGGTGTGCCGTTTCCCAATGGACCAACTATCGACGCTCCGTTCTGCAGAATGACGAAATCAAGAGGCAGATTCAGGAGCTGCTATAGGAAGGTCACATCCGGTCAATTTCATGGCCCTGTGGGAGCCTGATTGTGTTGGTACAGAAGAAGGATGGTACTTGGAGACTCTGTATTGACTATTGAGTGTTGAACAAGATCATTGGTCGGAATAGGTACCTGATCGCATGGATTGATGACCTTCTAGACCAACTAAAGGGGGGAGAATATTTTAACAAGATCGACTTGAAATTAGGATATCAATAGGTACCAATCAAACCCTCCGATGTGTGGAAGACTGCCTTCAAAGCCAAAGAGGGCCTTTTTAAATGGTTGGTTATGCCTTTCAAGTTGATGAATGCTCCTGGAACCTTCATGCGATTGATGGATGACATCTTGTGGCCATTCACCAACTCATTTGTAGTGGTATATTTGGATGACATCCTGATCTTTAGCTAGAGTTGGGAAGAACACCTCCACCACATTCGACAGGTTCTCCAAACATTGCGGCAACACAAGATATGTGCCAATTTGGAGAAATGCACTTTTGGCATGACCCAGGTTCAGTATCTGGGATACATTATTGATGAACGGGGGGTGCATTTGGATCCAGCCAAGATCCAAGTCATTCAAGATTGACCAGCTCAAACTACCTTAACAGATCTCCTCAACTTTCTGGGTCTTGCCAATTTCTACCGTAGGTTCATGTTGGGATTCTCTCATATCACTTGGCCCTTGAGTCAAGTCATCAAGGGAGGAGTGAAAGAAAAATTGTTTTGGGTTGAATCTCAACAGAAGGAATTCATAGAGTTGAAACATCACCTCTACTTTGTACCAATGCTCACATTACCAGACTTGCAACAACCATTTAAGATCGAGAAAGATGCCTCTGACTATGCTATTGAGGAATTCCTTACTCAACATGGGCATCCAATGACATATCATAATGAGACACTTTCAGACATAGTCCAGAAGTATCCCATTTATGACAAAGAGATGTATTCCATTATGCAGGCCTGCCCGCAATGGAAGCATTACATTTTTGGGAAGGAAACGGTCATCCACATAGACCATCGACCCCTGCATTTCATACAGATGCAAGGGAAGTTACAGAATGATCGACATCATAATTGGTCCACATACATACAATAATTCCATTTGAATATCAATTATAAGAAGGGTAGCACCAATAATGTTATATATTGCCTTAGACGACCACCGATCATGGCGTTAACAACCGTGCTCAACTCTTATGGGAATGAGACTTCTAATTGACCACTTCTCTACAAAAGCAACCTAGAATTCAGCCACACGTACTAGACGCTCTTGGAGGGTCAGCAAGTTCTAGATTTTCACCTCTAGGATGCCCTATTATGCCACCTAGGACACCTTTGTGTTCCTTCAAGCGAGCGTGCCAAGATGATTTGGGAAGAACACTATAGTTGGGTTGCTGGGCATTTCAGGGTTGAGAAAATGGTGGTAGTACTGCAGAAGTATTTCTATTAGCCAAATCTTCGATAGGATGTCGGGAAGTACATCAGATCCTGCATTGTCTGTGCCATTGCCAAAATTGACCATCAAGAAGAAAGGCCTATCTACTCTACTGCCTACCCCTAGTTTACCTTGGGAATCCATCTCCATGGATTACATGTCAGGTCTTCCTTCTACTAGTCAAGGCAACAACTATGTTTTTGTGGTCGTCGACAAATTTTTGAAGATGGCATTATGGCGGCCAACAAGAAGAATATCATAGTCAAAGCCACTACTAAGCTCTTCTTTGAATGACTGTGGGTACACTTTGGGATCCTACAGTCTATCATCTTAGATTAGGACAACAGGTTCCTCACTACATTTTGGTCCAGTCTCTGGTCGATGCTGGACACCAAGCTCACTAAATCCACAACTTTCCATCCCCAAACTGATGGCCAGAGAGAGGTCGTCAACAGGATGCTCGTACACAATCTAAACCTGTAAAACTCAATGCATCCACGCACATGGGATGAGAGCCTCCCCTATGTCTAGCATAGCTATAATTAGGCTCTCCATAGCTCGACTAGCCACAACCCTTTTTAGGTGGGCTTGGGATTCCAGCCACTATGTCCTATTGATGTGGCCATGCCATTTGCAGCTGCTCCGATAGATTCATCTCATGTCCAGTCCGAAACCAATAACTAAAACAACTTCATTGAGCACATCCAACATATTCACTAGCAGGTCCATGACATTATCGAGAAATCAAATGCCAAGTACAAGAAGTGACACGATCAACATCGGGTGCCACACAAGTTTTAGGTGGGCAACAAAGTCTGGTTGCATTTGCAAAAGGAATGCCTTACTGGTGCCTATCAGAAACTTAGACCACTCAAATATGGTCCTTACACCATTACCAAGGCTAGGAGAAAATTAATTTGAGCTCAACATTCCCCCATTCCTTGGCTTGCACCCAGTGTTCAATGTGGACCACCTTTGACCATACTTCCCACCATTGCTATACACACCAGACATTGTAGAACAACTCACACCTATAGAGTTAAATCTAGATTGCATGGAACAAGCCATAACTGATCAGATCATGGAAAAATAGATCCAAAAAACTCAACAATAAAGGATCAAGCTATATCGATTTGTCAAAGTAGGCTAACTCCTTCACCAGGAAAAGTGGCCCACTAGGGAACAAGTTCAGCAGAAGTTTCCTCATCACATGGAGGAACTCAACACAGTGGGGACCATTGATTCCTAAGGGGGGGAGGAATGATCCAAGTGGATATTGGTGGCTACCCACCTATTCTACTTGGACCCCCACCATTGTTTCTTTCAGTTTTTCAGTTTCCTTATTTGTAGCACAATTTACTATTTTTGGAAGTTTTTCGGGTTCTCAACTTCCGAAGCCATTTTGAGGCCCTAAACGATGTTTATTTTGGAAAACCGAGAGCAGCATGAGTTATATATCAATGTTTCTCACTCAAAATTTGTAGTTCTCGGATAGATCTTTCTAACGAGGTATTGTGCGTGTTAAACGAAGATCGTATGCCAAAGTTAGGACCCCGGGAATTTGATGTACTAATTTACCCAAACGAGGCCCATAGTTTAGCGCTTTAGCAACACACATGAACACAAAGATTTAAGGTGGAAACCCAATGTGGGAGAAAACCACCGATGTTGTCATCTTAGTCTTCAAAATTATTAATATAAAAAACTTCTTACATTCTTGTACTAGTGGAGACTCATGCTATTACGCAGGCACCCACCTGTTGAAGGCTACAACCTTCACTCATTCTCCAACTCCTACTCGAAGGGAGCTCCATCACTTAGAAACATACGTGGACCACCTTTCATAAATTTTCACACTAGATCCACCTACTTTAATAAATCACAACTTGTAGATCAACTGAAGAAAACACCAACTTAATTCAAATAGAGCAGTGAGTTCACTGTAACCAGAACACATAACAGAACTCATAATACTACATCAACACACAGAATCAACTACAACCCTGATCATTCATATGCCAACATGTATACACTACTTTACTTAATGAAACCTGCGTCTATATGTGCTTTTCTGTGAGAAACCTACGTACAGATCTCAATATACTAAAAAATTTTAATTCTGAATTAGACACAGAGTTGACCAGAGCTATTCTAAAATATTATGTTAGCTTACATAACCCTCATACAGTTAGTAGCATCAATTATATTTTCAACCAATCAACATGTAACCAAATTCAACTTAATCATTCAATTAGTTCTACTTCAGACATTATCACTCAACCCAGATCAACATGAGGAGATCATTGATAGACAATAGAGATACAACATCACTAACCAGGTTGATCAATCATTTATGAAAAGAAACCCTTCATTTATGTACATGACTTTGAAGAAATTAACCCGTGTGTATACGTGACTTAATCGAGACCAACATGCGTACAGATCTAAAAATTTTGACCTAAAATTGCGTAGCTCTTCAGAACTTCAAAAAGACCTAGATCATAATATTCAAAGATAAAGACATGCGTCAATACTTAGATCTAGTCAATCCATGAGTAGATCATATAATGGAAAGTCATTTCATGGCTCATTATCCTGATCAATCATTATATTCATCTGTGCATAATTATTTCATATCTATATGTCAACTATGGCCCTTACAATGCAAATATACTTCATATTGAAGTATTCATCAAAAACTCTTTCACGGACACACTTAGCACTTTGATTGATATGTTGTTGAATGTTAGTTTTGTTGTGCTAATTTCAAATTAAGAATTAAAAATGATTACTCATCATTTGTTTAATGTGCATAGGTTTCCTTATGGTGTTTGTGAATGTAACACGTAAATTTGTTAAGTTTTATGTCAAATTCATGAGAAAAATAACATGTAAATAAAGTGTTTAACATAACAAACAAATATACAAAAAACAATAAAAATGAACACTTAACATAGTGTTTTGATGAAGAGTTCACCCCTATTGGCCTACATCTCCTTGGTCCAGCTTACATGGCTTCAGCCTCTGTATTAGCTCAAAATGGAAAAAAAATGTTGTTTACAATGCTCTATTGCTCCTAAAACCTACTTCAATGTGCTCATAACATCAAAATCATACAGGAATGACTCTTTTCAAGCCAAAATTGGTCAAAATTTGCAAATGTTATGGCCTCTTTAGTTTTCCTTAGGAAAACTCCACCAAAACTAGAGAAACTCCAATTAATCCCACCAAAAATGGAGCAAATGCCAAATTTATTGGACCCACCAAAAGATCCTCCAAGTTAAACCACCATTAATTAATGGATAAACATGTGTTTAATTAACACTAATCTCCACTTAGCACCTTAAGCGAGCGGTTAGTGTTTACTACTGGCCTCTGGTTATGAAGTTGGTCACACGTGGAGAGGGTTGGCTCGTGGGGCTAGGCATCTCCTCCCCCAACCACCAAGGTTTATCATATTGGATATAAACTATAACCATAGTATGTAAAGAACTAATAGCGCAACATAGTGGTAAGACTTTGGGCTTGTGTGGGAGAGGTCATGGGTTTGACTCCGCCGACCTGCCAATAAATTTTTTCATTGCACGTCGATTCCGATAGGCCATTGGGGAGGGACACGTGGCAACCTCTGGGTTTGCCACATGTCTCCTTCTCATTGGTCCTCCCTTGTCCAATGAAAAAACTCCAATTCATCAACTGTAGACCAATCAAACAAGTGCCTCTTGACATGACCTCACTAGTCATTGACCAAAATTTTGACCTACATAGTCACTTGCCACCTTAGTAGTACAGACTATTGACTGGGCAGTGACTGTACTTTTTTTTTCAAAATTCTTTTGTTTGGCAACGTGGATAGAATGCAATATATTTCTCATATGAGCTCCATTTTTAGTGAAACAAGTTGCGTTGGGATTGTATCGCTGAGGCGAACGCGTTCGTTCAAGTTTTGTGCGATTCTGAGCACTTTGAGTTTTGAGCTAAATACTAATCACCTGATCATTTCTCCCCACTAGAAGCCTTTTGGACCCGAAAATATACTATCAATTTTTCAGTAAGTGAGGGTACAACTCCCTCACCTTCTCAATCTTCATTCATTTGGCCTTAGAAGTATTTTGTCCCTTGAGCCCCACTCAAAGGTATTCGACATTCCATCTCTTTTAAGTTCTGGTTCTTTTGTGAAGTAAGAGATCTTTTTGAAGTTCATAAAGATATTTTGGTGAGAAATAATCTATTGATGGAAGCTGAACATGCTCTCCCTGATCATCAATCAAAGGAGGCTCAAACAATCTCAAATTCTCAACTTTAACAACATAATAAATTTGCGTATCAAATCTAGCTTAAATGCATTGTTACCAATCTTTTCCAAAATTTTAAAAGGACCATAACATATTGGTTTCAACTTTTTATCTTCCCTTTGAAGTCTCTCTTTGCTAATATATAACCAAACTTTGTCTCCAACTTGAAATTTATGATCGAAACGATGTTTTTATGCCTTGCCTTGTAGCTTCTTTGACTCTTTTCAAGTTGTTCTTGCACTGCTTGATGTATCAACTGAATTTGCTCAATGAACTTCCTTGCCTTATCGATGTTGCTATGACCATAGATAGCGACATCTTTCTCAAATATGAATTCCAATGGCGATCTTGGCAAGTAACCAAAACTTGCCTCAAATGGCAATGTGTTTGTGGAAGAATGCTTTGCGCTGTTGTATGCATGTTGTATGTAATGCAATTGTTCATCCCAAAACTTGGAATGTTTGCTACAATATTGTCTAAGAAGATAAATGACTTTCCCGTTAACCACTTTGGCTTGTCTATATTTTTGCAGATGAAAGGTTGTACTCTTCTTCAACTTAGTGTCCATCATGTCCCACAAATTCGACCAAAAATTCCCAACAAATTGAGAATCTCAATCACTTACAATGGAAGTAAGAAGACCAAAATGAACCCAAATATTTTGAAAAAAAAGATGAGCTATTTGTTTAGCTATAATTTGTTTTTTACATGGAATTAGAATACACATCTTTCTGAACCTGTCTACAACTACATACAAGTAATCATGACCTTTCCTTGAAAATGGAAGACCTCCTACGAAATCCATTGAGATACTCTCCCATGGACGTGAAGGTAGTGGAAATGGAGTGTACAATCCTAGTTTCCTATTGCTAGTCTTAATTATTGCACACAAATAACATCCTATAATGAAACGAGATACAATATAAAACCTGTGTGGCCAATAAAAATACCTTTGGAGATTTGCTACTACCTTGCCTACACCAAAATTTCCAACAATCAATGAAGTGTGCGCCTCCCTTATGATACTGTTTCTTTCTCCTTGTGGAATACATAACTTTCCAAAGCGATACAACAAACTGTTACGTACATGCTAATCTAACTCTTCAATTTGGTTTCTTTACCTCAAGCTTGCATACACATCTTGAAAGTCACTATCATATGCATATTTCTCAATGTAACTTTCATGTAAAATGGAATTGTGCTTGATTATAATAGATGAATTTACAATAGGCCTAGAAATAATATCAACTACCTTATTGTAGATTCCCTTTTGTACTTGATAACTAAATGAAATTGTTGTAGAAAACCCATCCATCTGAAGTTTCATGATTGTTGTAACTTTGACTATGACTATAAGTATTGCAATGGTTGATGGCGGTATGGGTAATGATCTCCTTCCCCATCAATTAATGTTTCCATTTTTTAACACTTTGTACCCATGCATAAAGTTATTTGTCGTAAGTGGGATAGTTAGTCACAACACCATTAAAAATTTCAAAATGAAATGAAATGGGCTTACCATGCTGCATGAGAACTGCTCCCATGGTGTAATCACTAGCATCCGTTTGAATCTCAAATGGTTGTCTGAGATCCGGAAGAGCCAATACTGGTGCTGAACCAATGTTTTTTTTTAAAGCATCAAATTATTTTTGTTGTACATCTCCCCAATGGAAGAATTTCTTGGCACTAGTCAATGCATGTAGTGGTGCTGCAGTGGAAGAAAAATTAGCAATAAATTTCCTCCAATAGTGTGCTACCCATAGAAATCTTCTTACCTCTGTAACTGTATTGGGCTTGGTCTAATTCACAATGACCTCAACCTTATAGGGGTCTATCTTCAGCTCACCTCCTCCAACAATGTGTCCCAAATAGACTAAATAAGTCTTGCCAAATTCACACTTTGACATCTTTAAAAATAATTTTTCTCTTCTCAAGAGATCAAGTACTTTGTTCACATGCATGACATGTTCATCTATGGATTTGTTGAATATGAGAATATCATCTAAGTAAACAATGACAAAAACATCTAGAGATGGTCTCAATACATCATTCATAACTCTCATGAAAGTAGATGGAGCATTTGTGAGACCGAAAGGCATAACAAGCCACTCAAAGAGTCCTTGTTTAGTTTTAAATGCAGTTTTTCAAATGTCCTCTTCAGCTATTCTAACTTGATGATAACCACTTCCTAATCTAACTTAGTGAAATACTTTGCATACTTCAATTGATCATGCAAATCATCAATTCTTGGGAGTGGATAATGATTCTTTATCCTTATCTTATTCAATGCACGGAAATCCATACACATGCACCAAGTCTCATCCTTCTTTGGCACCAAGACAATTGGTGAAGCACATGGCAAAGTAGATGGGTGTATGATACCTTTTTTAAGGAATTCTTGAATTTTCTTATTCATTTCCATGCTCTCCATGATCGAAATGTGATACATGCCAATGTTTGGAAGTGGAGCATCATGCAACAACTGTATCTCATGCATAATTCCCCTCTTAGGAGGTAACCCTTTGGTTCCTGAAACATCTCGCCATGCTTTCTTACCACATAAAACAAATCAGATTTTAACTTATCATCACAACCTTAAAAAGATTCATAATCTATATCATTCTTTTTCTTGATCATGAGAAGCACACAATTTTTACTTGTATTTACTAGTCTCTTCATCTGCCTTGCATTATCAAACAAATGTTTAACTTTTTACGATGGGCTCTCACAATATACTCCACTCCATCCTTGAGCAATTGATATTTGTTCTCATGGAAATAAAATACCACTTTCCTATCATACAAATATGGGCTTCCAAAAATAGTTCCTGAGATGTCAAGTGGAACTACATCTAACTCAACTTCATAAATGAATTTTTCAGTAATGGCAAACCTCAATAAGCATTTCCTTGTAACTTGTAAATTTGTATTATTGACTATCCAAACCAAAGGGCATGGCTTATGATGAGATATAGTTTCAAGGTTAATATTTTTGACCAAGTCTTCTGAAATTAAGCTCAATTGTGACCCACTATCAAATAATGCATCAATCTTTGTATGGTTTTAGATTACCCTTACATGGAACAACTCTATCCTTGATTCTTCATTTGGAGTGTTGTTGTGACTATGTGAGGAACTAGTGCATGCTATAACTTATTTTCCCTTTGTGACCATGGATGAAATCTTGGTCTCAACACCAGAATTGGATTCAAGATCATGTTGTGTGGTAGCAGTCGTCTTTTGTTTCCCCTCATTTTTTGGTTTCTTACACCTTAGTTCGGGATGTAGTTTCCAATAGTGGGCTTCATCATGCCCCTCTTTGGAACAGTGTTTGCATGTAATTTTCTCCCCTTCTTTCTTTACACTTTTATTCTTCTTTCCTTTCCATTTTCCACCCTTCTCTTTCTCCTTACCCTTGAATGGCTTCTTCTTACTACCCTCTTCCTAAATGTTCTTTCCTCTTGCTTCAAGGTGTGTGGATTGCACACATACCTCATCTAAATTGCTTGGATTGAACATAAGGATAGTGTGTTTTAAGTAGGAATGTAAAACTCCAATGTATTTCAATAGTGTATCTTGGGAATTAAAGTCCACTTCTAACAACAAATCCCTTTTGCTAAACTCTTGCGTATAGCCTTGAACTGTTTTTCCATTGAGTTGCCTAAAATTTTTTCAAATCATAATGGCTTTTTTCATGTAGGCTAAAGGATAAAACTGTCTTTTAATTGAAGAAACAAATTCAACCCAAGAAATGGATATCTTACCATGAATTCACATTTTCTCTTGAGTCTTTGCTTCCCACCAAACTAGTGCTACTCCTTCTAGCCTCAACGAAGCCAACTAGATCTTTATGTCATCTTCTTGAAGGTTCTGAATTCTGCAATAAACCTCCAATTTTCAAATCCAATTGGCCAACTTCTCTGCATTTATCTCACCATTATACATAGGAAGTTCAAACTTAATGTCCAATTTCAGTGAGGGAGTTTTTCCTTTCGGGGTTTGTTAATGAGTATGAACTGTTTTTGTGGTGGAAGTGGAAGATAATGTTGTTTGTGATGATGAGGATGCTGAAGATGATGAGGAAGATGATGAATATGGTGGAGATGGAAGACGATTTCCTCCATTACCCTTCGAACCATTCTTTTCATCCTTTTTATCTTCTGAGCTTCCCTATCCATGTGGGGACCTAGAACTCTCTCCAACCATCCTAGTCTTTCTCTCTTCATTGAGGACTCTAACCATGTCAGTTAAATCATATAAAGCTTTCTTGAATGCTTCCTCTTCTGAAAGACCTTCAGCCTCTCTTGCTCCAGACATGATGGCTTTGGATTCAAGCTTAGTTTTTGGTACTGATTGTACTTCCTCAATCTCAACTAAAGATAAAACTTGAGGTGCTTCAAGTGCAGATGGGATTGAAAAATTGGGTGGAGATTGTGGCCTTTTGGGTCTCCTTCTTCCAGGCATCACCTCAAGATTTTAAACCAATATTTTCCCCTCTCTTTTATGCCCTTCCTTAACATCCTCCTCTAAAGGAATGATGATGTCTCTTTTTCTCATAAGTTATTTCGTAAGAAAACTCAAATGGAACAATATATTCATGCTAATTATCATCATTTCCCAGCTCAAAATCTTGGTGTTCTCAACACCTTAGTGACCAGAGCTTTAATAGTTTCTGATGACAACCATCTCAATGAAGAGAAATCACATCTCCTAAGTGTTTTCTTTAATAATGGGTATAGTAGACACCAATGTACTAAGGCTTTCCTTAGAGCTAAAAAAGGCCATAGTGTTAATAAAGATACCAAGGATCGATTTTCTGGTGTTCGTCTTTGTTTTATCCGAGGGACAACTTAAAAGATTGTGAGGATCCTAAGGAAGCATAAGGTGGCTTAAACCTTTAGGCTTTTAAATACCATCTGGAGCTCCCTTATATATGTAAAGACCTAGTGGAACCTAAGAATATGAAGGGTGTTTACATAATCCCATGCTCTTATGGGACTCCCTACATTGGTGAGACTGGTCACTCGATTAATCAAAGGATTCGTGAGCATGATGTTGACATCAAGCATGGCAAGACCTGCTCCTTTGCTTTGGCGGAGCATGCAGATAATTCTAAGCATCACATCTGCATTGAGGAGGCCGAAGTCATTGCTATGGTTAGTCATTTCCATCATCGTATATTGAGGGAGGCCTTAGAAATTGAAAAAAGACCTAATAATTTGAATTGATATGATGGTTGGAATATTAGTAGAAGTTGGGTCCCTATCCTGTCCTCCTAGTTTTTTAGGCTTCATTTTGGGATTTATTTTGTTTGTTTGTTTATTTATGTAGGTATTGGCATCCTTTTTATAGTATTTGTTGTTGATTTAATCTTCATTAGATTTTATTTTCTTGATCCTTCATTTTTTTTTAATGTATTTTATCATTCTAGTCATTCTTAACTCCTTTTAGTATTTTTGTTACTTGTTTAATGGGCCTTAGCCCCATAATTTATTGTTGACCCTATTTTATTTATTGATTACTTTTCTTTGAATTTAATTATATTATATTATATAATATAAATATATAATTATATATATTATATATATTCTTCGACTTGGGTTATATATTTTATTTTTCAATAATTAATTATAATTTAGTTTATTTTATTCCATTAATTATTTTATTATCAAAATTATCTTGCCTCGATTAAAGGTCTTGACTCGTTTGTATAATTTTTGACTTCCTTCTGTTAGAGTGATTTTGTAAATTTTTTAATTAATTTAAATATTATTTCTCAAAACCTAGTTGTTTAATATAGTGGTTACTTTTTGGCCCATGGGGTTTTGGATTGATGGTGAATGGGTGCACTGTTAAGGCACTCCTTGTGATAGGTCACTAGTTCAAATCCACTGTGGGTGCTTACTTACGAAAAAAAATAAAAGAATATAGTGGTTACTATTTAATAAAAAATAAACTAATATCATAATTTAAATATTATTTTTCAAAAACTAGTAATATTTGGTTTTAATAAATTAATTTTATTTTCAAAACTGCCTTTTTAGTTGTTACCTATTAATATTTTTTTAATAAAATTAATAAACTAATATATTATTAATATTAATTTCTGCTGTTTAATATGCGTCTTTTTTTTTTGGTATAATCTCATTATTATTTTTTTTTCTACCGTTTAATATAGTCCCGTTACTTAATAATAATTTTTAATATATAATTAGTTAATATCATAATTTAATATATTATTGTTCAAATATAGACGTTACTTGAAATTATGTCTCTACATTGCTCTCTATTTAAGCCTTTGCCATGGTTTGCCTTTTCATCTTGTCTTGATGATGAACCACACTTGTTGGTTTGAAACACGTCGACCAAAAATCTCTCTTATGTGATTTCTACCGAAAGACTTTTCTTAATTCATTATGGATCACAAAAGCTTGAATAGAGAAACTTTAACCTTGTAAGAATCACAAATTTGCAACCATTAAAACCTTACTTGCACAAAACTCAAGAAATCAAACAAATAACCTTTGCTCTGATACCAACTTGATATGTTGTTGAATGTTGGTTTTTCTGTGTTAATTTCAACTTCAGAATTAAAATTAATTGCTCATCATTTGCTTTATGTGCATAGGTTTCCTTATGGTGTTTGTGAATGTAACAAGTAAATTTGTCAAGTTTTATGCCAAATTCATGAGCAAAATAGCATGTAAATAAAATGTTGAGCAACAACAAACAAATATACAACAAACCATAAAATGAACACTTAACACAGCGTTTTGATGAAGGAGTTCACCCCTCTTGGGCTACATCTCCTTGGTCCAGTTTCCATGGCTTAAGCCTCTATATTAACTCAAAATGGAAAAAAGGTGGTGTTTACAATGCTCTACTGCTCCTGAAACCTACTTCAATGTGCTCATAACATCAAAATCATACAGGAATGATGCTTTTTTAGCCAAAATTGGTCGAAATTTACAAAAGTTATGGCCTCTTCAATTTTCCCTAGGAAAACTCCACCAAAACTAGAGAAACTCCTATTAATCCCACCAAAAATGGAGTAAATGCCAAATTTATTAGACTCGCCAAAAGATCTTCCAAGTTAAATTGCCTTTAATTAATGGAGAGAAATGTGTTTAATTAATAGTAATCTCCACTTAGCGCATTAAGCGCGCAATTAGTGTTTACTGCTGGCCTCTGGTTATGAAGTTGGTTACATGTGAAGAGGGCTGGCCCGTAGGGCTAGTCCTCTCCTCCCCAAACTACCAAGGTTTATCAAATTAAATATAAATTGTAACTATAGTATGTTAAGAACGAATAGCGTGACATAGTGGTAAGACATTGGCCTTGTGTGGGCAAAGTCACGGGTTTGACTCCACCGACTTGCCAATAAAATTTTGCACTGTGCGCTGATTCTAATAGGTCGTCGAGGAGGGACACGTGGCAGCCTCTGGGCTTGCCACATGTCTCCTTCTCATTGGTCCTCCCTTGTCTAATAGAAAAATTCCAATTCATCAACTGTAGACCAATCAAACAAGTGCCACTTAGCGTGACCTCACTGGCCGTTGACCAAACCTTTGACCTACACACTCACCTATCACATCAGTAGTATGGACTGCTGACTGGGCAGTGACTATATTTTTTTTAATTCTTTTGTTTGGCAAAGCGGATAGAACGTGATATCTTTCTCATACGAGCTCTGTTTTGAGTGAAACAAGCTGCCTTGGGATCGTATCACTGAGACAGACGCGGTCGTTTAGGTTTTGAGTAATTCTGAGCACTTTTATTTTTGAGATAAATACTGATAACTTGATCATTGATCTTCACCTCCTTATATAGTTAGAGCCTTAGCCAATAACATGAGTCAAAACTACACTAGTGCTAGTGGTAATCTTGGACGGGATCAAGTAACCATTATTGCGCTCAATATTGGGGGCTAATACCATGGTAAGGACCCTTGGTATTCTTAAATTAGTGTACCAACATGCACACGACTTTTCTTCTTTGTACTTGTGTGTATATGTGACTTGGCCTTGACAAACCCGCATATAGATCTTCAAATATTCAACTTTATCAAATTTTTAATTCTGATCTGTAAACATTTGTCCCATCATTGTGTTATCATGTTCCATCCCTTTGTCACCTCTGAACTGGCTTGTGGATTCATCTAGCTTCCATATACTTGTTCTGTTACAAGTGAGTTGTCATCAAGGACAACACATGCATCATAATGCCAACAATATCCCCCTTTGGACTTGATGGCAACCATGTTGGTGTTGATCACCTCAACCTATAGAAACCTATTAGATACATAAAATAACCATTATTAAAACACCAAGATACTCTCCCCCTTTGACATAAAGGGAAATAGGTGAACCAAAGCTCCCCCTTTGGATTTGATTTGCACTATATTGTCCATGCTCCCCCTGAGCACACGCTAAATCTTCAGAAATAATTTCAAATGAAGAACGCTACTCTATAACTCAACCGAGTATGACCTTCCTATCACCAAGGACTCATACTTACATCAATCACCCAACCAAGTGGGGATACATATTTGACTCAACCACCCAACCAAGTGGGATTACATTTTTTACACTACCACCCAACCAAGTGGGATTACATATTTGACATGACCTCCAAAGTCCATACATGATTGGATATGAAAATTATTACATCATAGGTCTCTACATGACCTTTACATCAAATGACAGATATGACGTTAATAACTAAGACCAAAAGATCTTAATAGTAGCATAATTCAACAACCATAATGCCAACAATGCATTATATTCTACAAGGCTAATGCTCCCCCTGAACATGTGCGACATGTTCATTGTCAGCAAATCATTCATCAAACTGTCTTCATCAATCAGATAAATATCAATGAGAAAAACATAACTCAATACTATATCAGCAGATTGTACCCATCAACGCCAGACCAAGAATAATAAAATCATAGCTATTAGTAGCATGTTAGAGGCTAATATTGAGTTTGTCCCACTGTTTTTCTATTAGAGAAAAACATACGTGATTTTTTGCAAAGAAACTCATATATATATGCAACTATCATTCATGAAACCTGTGTATAGAAATCAACCTTTTGAATTTTCACCTGTAGACTAAGCAGAATAGATTAACAACAAAATGAGGTAGAGACAACTCCAAGTTTCTGTCTGGGATATTCAAATGCTTCTCTTGGAAGAGGTTTAGTAAATATATCATCAACTTTTTCTTTAGAGGGAACATACTCCAATTTAACCTTTTGATCAAGAACTTGTTCTCTAGAAAGCAATACTTAATTGGAATATGATTGGTCTTGGAGTGCATAACAATATTTTTCGAAATACTAATAGCACTTTTATTATCACATAGGATGGAGATGGGTGGAGAACATTTGATTTGTATATCTTGTAATGTTTGAATCATCCAGATAAGTTGTGTGCAACAAGATGCAGCAGACACATATTTTGCTTCCACTGTAGATAAGGAAATGGAACTTTGTTTCTTGCTAAAACAAGATACCAATCAGGGCCCCATGTAAAATGCACCTCCACTAGTGCTTTTCTGGTCATCAACATTTCCACCCCAATCCGCATCTGTGTATGCATGAAGGGTAAGATATTCATCTTTAGGATACCATAGACCAAAGCCTTGGGTTCTAGTATCTGTTAGATAAAGAAGACTTCCAATCATAGACCTGTACTATGGTTGGTTTACTGTGGGAGAATCATCATTAGAACTAAGGCTACATCTTGTCATCATGGGAGTACATACAAGTTTGCAATCTTCCATCCCATAATTCTTCAGAATCTGCTTGAGATATTTTGTTTGTGAGAGAAAGATGTCATATTTTGCTTGTTGCACTGGTATACCAAGAAAATAGGTTAGTTCCCCAAGTAAAGACATTTCAAATTATTTTTGCATAACAGAAGCAAAGTTTTGACTCATAGATTCTTCATTGCTACCAAATATGATATCATCAACATAAACAACAATAATTAGCAGTTTATCATCCTCAATTTTTGTGTACAAGTTGTTGTCTGCAGTTCTTTTTGTGAAACCTTGTTGTTGAATATATTTGTCAAGACGATAATACCATGTCCATGAAGCTTGTTATAGCCCATATAAAACCTTTTTAAGATTGCATACAAGGTTTTCATCATTCCCAAAAATGAGTCCTTCTGGTTGTTCAATATATACTTCTTCTTCTAGATCTCCATTAAGGAAAGCAGATTTTACATCCATTTGATAAACTTTGAAATGTTGAAAAATTAAAAATGCAAGAAACATTCCTATGGCTTCAAGTCTAATTACTGATGCAAATGTTTCTTCAAAGTATATACCTTCTTCTTGAGAATAAACTCTACAAACAAGTTTGTCTTTATTCCTAATGACCTCTTGGTTTTCATTCAAATTATTTTTGAATATATATTTTGTCCAAATAAATTTTTTATCATGAGGACTTGGAACCAATTCCCAAGTATCATTCTTTTCAATTTGATCAATTTCTTCATTCATGGCCTTAACCCAATATTCATATTTACTAGCTTGATTTAGATGTTGCGGTTCAATGGTGGATAATAAAGCTAGATAACTAGGAGATCCTATAAGGGTTCTTCTTGTTTTTACCCCATATTGATTTTCTCCTAGAATTTGAGTTTCTGGATGATTCTTTTGAACATACATGGATGGAGCCTTTTGTTTGTTGGATGTGTCTTCTTCTACTACTTAATTAGTTTCTTCTTTTATACCATTATGATTTGATGTGGGAAAGAATTCATCATCATCATCCTCTTTTGTTGATGTTACATTTTTGAGATATGTGCATGCTTAATCAATCACAACATCAATGCATTCAACAATTTTCCTAAGTCTCTTATTGTAACATTTGTATCATTTACTTCTAGATGAGTAACCAAGAAGTATTCCTTGATTTTCTCTAGCTTCAAACTTACCAAGTGTTTCATCATTATTTTTGATGAAAAATTTGCTTCCAAAAACTCTAAAATGGTTTACAGTAGGAGGCTTACCATACCAAAGTTCATACATTGTTTTATCACTATTCACAAAAATGTGAGCCTTGTTGGGAATATTTAATATGGTATGTGCAGCTTCACCCCAGAAGGTGTCAAGAGTTTAAGACTCATCAAGCATATCACGAGCCATTTGTTGAAGATTTCTATTCATTCTTTCTACCACACCATTTTGTTGAGTTTTAGCTACATAAAATTGTCGTTTTATGCCATGTTGTTCACATAAATAAAATAATTCATCTCATATGTATTCTCCTCCTCGGTCAAATCTGAGACATTTGATTTTTAGATCCAATTCATTTTCAACTAATTCTTTGAAGACTTTAAATTTATCAAATGCTTCATATTTGTGTTTCAATAAACCGATCCAACACATTCTAGAAAAGTTATCATTGAATAAGATATAGTATTGTTCTCCACGAGGTGAATTTTTCCTTAATGGTCCAAACAAATAAGTGTGTATAAGTTTAAGAGGCTTACTTATTGATCCTTCTTTGGCATTGAATTGAACTCTAGTTTGCTTACTGAATTGACATGACTTACATATGGTACTTTCTGGTAGGGTGACGTTGGGTAGATCACGAACAACTTTGTGCCTGATTGATTTTCTTACTTTAGAGAAGCTTAGATGTCTCAACCATTTGTGCCATAACCAGTTTTCCTCTGCCTTGCCTAAGTAACATTGTTCTTGGCCACCTTTAAATATATATAGATTTCTCAGGGTTCTTGTTCCTTTTATTATGGTCTTTCCTATGGAAAGTTCACGAACCACACATTCTTTTGATCAGAATACCACCTCATTTCCTTGGTCACACATTTTTCTAACAGTCAACAAGTTATACTTTAATCCATCAACATACGTAACATTACTAGCTTTAACCTTTTCTTTTATAAAAAAAAAACCTTTACCTTTAATGACAACAGCTGAGTCATTTTGAAAAGTGACATTCTTTTCTTTCGCTAAAGAATTTTATGAAATAATTTTATATTTATCACCTGTCATGTGTTTTGAGCATCCTCTATCAATGTACCATTTATTTTATTGTCCTTGTGTAAACAATGCTATGCCACAACTTTTAGACTGTAACTCCTTCCTTTTCCATACCTTATAATTTGTTGATATTTTCTCCTTCTAAGATGTTGGTTGTAATTTTCTCTTGCATTCAGATTCTTCATGTCCAAATTTATTGCAAAATTAACATGCAATTTCATATTTAAGAGGTGAGAAGTTATTATAAGTGTTCTTATGACTTGTGTCTCATTCCTTTCTTTTCTTGCTTATCTAGTCATGATGGTTTTGTATGCAACACATTGAGCAAACTTATGACCAAAATTATGGCATGCGAAACATTTTCCATTAAAGAAGAAATTTTTGTGATCATAGAATCTTCTGGTGTTGTTTACCTTTTGACTGGTACTTTTTTTGTTCATCCTTGGATTAGATTGAACATGATTTACCTGTGGAATTCTTTTATTCTTTTGCTGAGGAATGAAGCTTTGCTGACTGGTTTTTGTTGCATTTAGATAACTTTGGGTGATCGATAAAGACTTTTCTATTTGAGACATTTCTCCAATGTAACCAAGACCTGTCTTCATAAGAGGAGAGCATTGTACCTTGATAATTTCATCTAAGGTTTCATATCCTTTAGCAAATATAATATTCAGATTTTTTATTTTCTCAAGTTCTTTTCTTAGACTTACTACTTCACATTCTAACTTCTCATTATGATTTTCCT
Source organism: Pinus taeda (assembly GCA_000404065.3). Taxonomy (NCBI): domain Eukaryota; kingdom Viridiplantae; phylum Streptophyta; class Pinopsida; order Pinales; family Pinaceae; genus Pinus; species Pinus taeda. The sequence goes on along the minus strand of APFE031405054.1, from coordinate 310,041 downwards.
TTTCTATGAGTTGATGCTTCAATGTATCTATAACTACTTTGTTTTCTTCCAAGAAAATTTTGAGTTGAGTAATTTCTTCAAAGAAATATTTTTCCTCTAAAGCATCCACAAATTTATCATTAGATCATTAGTATTTTTCTCAAAAGCCATGAGTAATTTAAGATCTTGATCAGATTCTCCTTCTTCACTATTTGACAAGCCATCACTATATTCATGAGTATAATAACTTCTTCTACTGTCAAACCGTCTCCTATTACCTTTTGCAACATCCTTCCCTTTGTCATGGTTGTCTTTATGAGGAAATTTAGCATCATAATGACCAACTCTACCACAATAAGAAAATTTGAAGGGAAGCTTACCTCTGAACCTTCTAGTGCCCAGTTGAAGTTTCTTTACAAATTCCACCTCATATTCTTTTGATATATATCCTGATTCCTTTTCTTTTCCTTCCGCAGATTCTTTAAATGTGGTTTCTCTGACTTCTGAGGGACCTCCTTTCCTCATTTCAAAAGTAGTGAAGATCCCGTGAAGTTGAACAACAATAAGAGTATGCAGATCCTGCTTCTCTTCAATGGTAGACACTTTTGACTCGAATTTAGGAGTTAGAGATCTTAATATTTTCTCTACTAAAGTGGTGTCCTTTATTTCTTCACCCATATTTTTCATGTGATTTACAATCTCATCTATACATAGAAATAAACTAGCAATAATTTGATCATTATGCATTCTGAGAGTTTGGAGTTTAGCACTTTTTACCTTGGTATCGCATTCATAGATTTGAATGATATTTTTCGATATTTCGTTTGTTGTGTTTAACTGCATAACTTCGATAAATTTTGATTCTAACAGACTTCCCAATAATGGATTCACAACTTTGGCATTGGTTTCATACACCTTCTTCTCTGCTACATTTGTGCAAACTACAGTCGGATATTGGTAACCTCCTTCCACATTTGCTCTAAGGGACTAAAGATAGGATCTGGTTCTTATCTGCCAATATATTAAATTGTTTCCATTAAAGAGTGGTGGTCTAATAGATGTTGTTCTATCTTGATTGCTCATCTTGGGAGATCTTCCTTCAAGTGATCAAGCTTCTTTTCAAGGACCTACTCTGATGCCAATTGTTGGGAAAAATACTTGGGGTGGGGGGGGGGGGGGGGTGAATCAATATTTTAGAAACTCACAATAATAATTTTTTTTTTTTAAACATGACTTTACTTAACCCAACTCACATATGTACGCGACTACTGTAAAAGAAACTAGCATGTGCTTAGTAAACTTGTAAAACAACTAATTCTTTATCTGTCAAACTTAAACCAGAATGTAAGAAATTTATCAGGGATTTGATAAGTAGTAAGAAGGTGTAGTAAGAATAGAATAAAGTATCACACATAAGAAACACACATGAACACTAGTTATGAAGGTGGAAACTCAATGTGGGAGAAAACCATCGCTGTTGTCATCTCAGTTTTCAAACTTCTTAAATTCTTGTACTGGTGCAGACTCATGCCAATATGTAGGCACCCACTTGCTAAAGTCTACAACGTTCACTCAATCTCCAGCACCTACTAGAAGTGAGATGCAACCCCCTGATCTGATTACCAGCTACTACTGGAAGGAAGCTTCAACTTCCTCATTGAAGGCTCCAACCCTTAGCAACATCTATGTACCACGTTTCATAAATTTTCACACTGGATCCACCTTCTTTAATAATCACAACTTGTAGATCAATTGAATCAAACACGAACTTAATTCAAATAGAATAGTGAGATCATTGTAACTAGAACAAAAAAATGAACTCAGAATACTGCATCAACACACAAAATCAATTGCAACCTTGATCATTCATATGCCAACATGTATATGTGCTTTTCTGTAGAGAAACTTGAGTACAAATCTCAATATACTAAAAACTTGTAATTCTGAATTAGACGCAAAGTTGACCAGAGTTATTCTAAAATATTATGTTAGCTTACAGAACCCTCATGCAATTAGAAACATCAATAATATTTTCAACCAATCAACATGTAACCAAATTCGACTTCATCATTCAATCAGTTCTACTTCAGACATTATCACTCAACCTAGATCAACATGTGGATGTCATTGACAAACAACAAAGATACAACAACACTGACTAGGTTGATCATTCAGTTATGAACAAAAAACCCTTCATTTATGTACGTTACTTTGAATAAATGAACCAGTGTCTGTACACAACTTAAATGAGACCAACCTACATACAGATCTGCAAATTTTGACCTAAAATTGCGTAGCTCTTCAGAACTTCAGAAAGACCCAAATCATAAAATAAAGAGATAAAAACATTTCAGGTCTCATGATCTTGATCCATCATTTTATTCATTGGGGCATAATTATTTTAGATCTATCTATCAACTATGGCCCTTATAATGCAAATGTACTTCAGATTGAAGTATTCATCAAAAACCCTTTCACATGCACACTTAGCACTTTGATCTTCACCTCCTTATATAGTTAGATCCTTAGCCAATACCTTGAGTCAAAACTACACTAGTACCAGTGGTAATCTTGGATAGGATCAATTAATCATTATTGTGCTCAATATTTTGGGTTAATAGCATGGTAAGGGCCCTTGGTATTCTTAAATTAGTGCACCAACATGTACATGAATTTCCTTCTTTGTACCTGTGTATATACGTGACTTGGCCTTAACGAAACCGCATATATATCTTCAAATATTCTCCTTGATCAAACTTATAATTCTGATCCGTAAAAATTTATCCCATCAATCTATTATTCTGTTCCATCACTCTGCAACCTTTGAACTGACCTGTGGATTCATCTAGCTTCCATATACTTGTTCTATTACAAGTGAGATTCCATCAAGGAAAACACATGCATCATAATGCAAAAAAAATAAGAGATATCCAAGACCCAATACAAATACCAAAAACTACTACAAAGATCCCAAGTCAATGCTCCTATAATTCTCCTCTAATAAGTTAAAGTCAACGAAAGTCAATGTTGGTCAAACTTTAGAAATTTGGTAAAAATCACAAACTTTTCAATCCTGCAGTGGAGGCCAAATTTTGGCCTTGTAAATAGCTCAGAGATGACAAAAAAAATTCACACATGTGAGCATAAACAAGGCATAAAACTCAATTTTGTTTCTACTTTGACTTCCTTCTCTCTCCTTTGACTTCAACTCTCTTTCTTCTTGGTTAGGTGCAAAAATTGATAATTAATGTGATGAATGAGTGAATGAATCTAAGAGGTCAAACTTGCCTCTTATATATGGCTATTCAAGAGGACTGAATAGGTTCCATATAGGTTTACTTTTTCGAGTAGGGTTGACTTGTTCTTTATGTTGACTCTTTGACTGAAAATAAAATTCAATTTATTTTATTTCAAATGTCCAAATGGGACATGACTCAAATACATTTTTTTTTACTCTTAATAAAATATCTCGACTCTTTTTAATTATTTGAGTATGAAGAACATGCTTGGACCAAAAAGAAAATAAAATAATAATGAGAATTATAAATGTGTCAATGATGAAATTTCATTACATTACGAAGATCAACACTAGTTACAATTTCAACACTCTATCTTAACTAGGGAGGTATTCATAATGACTCAACAAGACAATATCAAGTTGAAATATTCATATAAGAAAGGATCTAGATTGATAAGAATCAATGATGATAGCATCATCAGAACCAACATTGTCAAACTAACAAGGCCTTGGAAAGTCTGCTCTATCTCTTCACTAGATCAGAGCACAGTGTTGGGAGGCATTCAATGGGACACCACATTGCCTCTCAAAGGCACATACACTAACTAGGTGTTCATCAAGGTATGTCCTCACTGGACCATTTCCTAATCCATTGTCACAATACTTGACACAAATAAATGTCGTTCCTTGGGTCTATTCTTATCTTAGATCAATATAATTGACTTACAATTTTTAGTCTTGGTCACAGTAGAGATCTTCAAGAATGTTGATCCCTGATGCTTATCCAATCCATCATTCTCCATACTAGTGTTCATGCACTAGGATTATGGTTGTTATTCTTTCCAATAGTATGTGACACATGGAGAACATGGTGTCCATCCTCACTCCCTCTCAACCAAGGAGGAGATCTTCTCTCCCTCTCAACCATGGAGGAGATATCCACAAACCTAATATTGTCTAAAAAATACTCATCCTTTTCCATGAAAAAAAACTTCATCAATGCATCAACTACTTGTTTGTTAGTGGATATATACTTGTAGCTTCACTGCTCCAACAAGTTACGAATAATAGAACGCTTCAACCTTCTTGGTTCTCTAACAATCTTCATGTATCTTTGATCAATGTAATAATTGAATCCAATATGTCATCAAGTAGTTCATCAAATACCTTATGAAGCCAAACTTCTTCATTGTTGATTGTACAAGCCTTCACATCTTATTCCTTCATGTTGCAAGATAATTTTGCTTCATCCTTTTCCAATAAATTCGGAGTTAAAATGACCATTAGTAGTGTCAACATTAGTGCTTCTAATATAAATGATGTGTTCAAAATTTGAACCAATTAGTTGTTAGATCAAATTTCTTCGGTGATGTTGGCATATAGCTATAAATTGTCAATTACCCTTCTATAAGAATCTCTATAATAAGCATCTTTTGAATTTCTTCCCAACCATATAGAAGTAATTTATCTAAACAATATATATCATATTTTTCCTCCAACTCCCTCTAAATATTATATATTTAATCCATGAGCCACTTCTGAATTATTTTCTTTGATTTCCAATTGCAAGATCTTCTATGATCGTGAGACTCCTTCTTCATGATAATAGTGACCTTTTTCATATAAGGTTAGTGAATTTCTTTCTTTAATTGATTGAGACTTATTTTGACGATTGCTTCCATGCTGCCATTCAATTCACTATTTTCAATGCATACCATTAAGTTGTCTACGCTTCTTGTAGAACAATCATTGCTATGTCCTTATTTTTATTCGATATATCAAAACCTATTCTGCTTTGAAACACTTTGTACTAGTAGTATTACTTGACTGATTTATGATGTATGAGGTCAACCTCATATTCACTGAAATCATAATGTTGCACATTGGTTTTGATTCTTCTATTATTCCACTTCTATTGTCAACCTGTAGTCCTTGTTTCTAAAAGAGATTATGATTGCCTCTAAATCTTCATGATGAACATCATAAAGGCCATTGTATGCTTTTTCTAGATTCTATGTAGATAAATTCAATGAATTTATTCCTTCAAAACTATATGCTACCTCTTAAGCTTGATCACCATGATTTTTCAAATTATGAATCCCAGAAATATTCTATCCTCCAGGTATATAACTGTTACTCTAACTGACATATTCTAAACAAGAAATGAAAATAAAACTTATTTACAAACTAGTGCTTGTTATATTCTTCATTATTGTTAACAGTAGAGGTATTTTCTGTATTCAAGCTTCTGTGATCCATAATGAATTAAACAAAGTCTTTCGGTAGAAATCACATGAGAGAATTTTTTGGCCGATGCGTTTCGAACAAGTGTGGTTCATCATCAGGACCAGAAGAAGAGGCAAACCATGGAAAAGGCTTAAATATAGAGCAATGTAGAGACATGATTTCAAGTAACGACTATATTTGAACAGTAATGTTTAAATTATACTATTAATTATATATAATATAAAAACAAATATTATTAAGTACGGCTATTTTTTGAAAAAAATATTTAAATAATGATATTATTTCATTAATTTATTAAAAATATTAATAGGTAACGGCTATATTAAACAACTATATAATAGAGGTATTTGTTGTCTCCAAGCTTGGGTTTCTTTTCAACTCCTTCAACTTCAGTTGTTAATGCTGCATTTCTATCCTTCCTTTTGTTGTTTTTATTGTTCTTAGAGTTCTTGGGACAATCCCTCTTATAATGTCCATATTCATGGCAACCAAAGCATTAAAATTTGGAAATATCTTGATTTCCATGAGGTTTGTTGTTGTTGTACTTGTAATGAGATCCAAATCTTCCATAATTTCCAAGCTTCTTCTTTGATCTAGTAGCAAATGCTTGAGAATTTTGATTATTGGGTTTGGTATAATCTTTAGCCTTCAATCTTGTTTGTTCTAGAACACATAGAGCCCAAAGTTCTTCAAAATTTAGAGTATCATTTCTTGCATAGATACATCCTATAAAACCATCCCAAGTTGGAGGTAAAGCATTGATTACATAAGTGATTAATTCAGAGTCAGATATGGTTTCCCCAAGTCCTTTTAGTTTATCTTTGATTTTTGATATTCTCACAAAGTATGAAGCCACATATTCTTCTTTTGTCATTCTTGTTCCATAGAGTGAGTTGGTTCCTTAGAGATATATTATGGCTAGTAGTATTGACATAATATAATTTGACCAATTTACCATAGACTTCTTTAGATGTAAGAAAATCTAAAACAAAAGAGATAAGATGATATTTGATAGGGTTAAAGAGAATCCTTTGAGCTATAATTTATCCCTTATTTTATTTTTCCACTTGTTGAGCATTGTTCTTGTTTGGTTGTGAAATTGTCCCTTCAAAAAATTGCATGATTTCATTTCCTTTGAGAACTAAATCAATTCTCTTTTTCCAAGACTTAAAGTTAGAAGCACCATCAATTTTATTTCCTTCCTTACAAATAGATGTCATCTGGTTGGGAGGATTAGACATAGAGTATAGGAGCGTACTTGTCAAAGAAGAAGAAATTATTATGAAAGACTCTTCAAATATGTTAGTGAGTGATCGATAGCGTTAATGAGTGAGAGTTGATGATATTTACAAGAGCCTTCAACAATGTCCTTAAGTAAGTGATGGTTGTTATGAAGATGTCTTCAACATTATGACAAATTGCATTACTTCATTTCCTTTGAGAACTAAATCAATTCTCTTTTTCCAAGACTTAAAGGTAGAAGCACCATCAGTTTTATTTCCTTCCTTACAAATAGATGTGATTTGGTTGGGAGGATTAGACATAGAGTATAGGAGAGTACTTGTCAAAGAAGAAGAAATTGTTACGAGAGTCTCTTCAAGAATGTTAATGAGTGATCGATAGCGTTAATGAGTGAGAGTTGATGATATTTCTAAGAGCCTTTAACGATGTCCTTAAGTAAGTGATGGTTGTTATGAAGATGTCTTCAACATTATGATCTTCAAGACTTCTTTCTTTGATTTGAGAGAGAGAGAGAGAGAGAGAGATCATTGTTGCAAGAGTATCTTCAAATATGCCAACAAGTTGTGACGTTCAATATGCCTTTCCTTTATCTAAGCTTTGATACCATGTTCAGAAACCAAGTGCTAGATAGTTTAATGCTTGATTCATGTTTCTTGATAATTACTTGTGAATGTTAGCTATCTTATTATTACTTTTTATGTTCTCTTCATCAAGCAATTATACAAATGTTCAAAGAGTTAGATAAAGCATTAGATGAATCTTAACCAAATATTATTGTGTTTGTGATATTGGGAAAGGATCAATTTATCCTTCCTCAAGGATAGTATTTTCAACAAGGATGATATTAGGGAAGAGTTAGTAGACTCTTCCTCATGATATTCTTGTTTAGGGGGATCATGAAAAGGGTTCAATTGACCCTTTCTTGAGCATAGTATTCTTGAGAAGGGTGAGGTTAGCTAAGGCTTAGATAACCCTTTCCTAAATTTTGTTATTCTTGTATTAAAGCACCTAAGGAAGGAAATTGACTCTTTCTTAAGCATAACATTCTGATCAAGTGGAGATTGTGCAAGGGTAAACCAACCCATCTCTTAAGAATAATATGTGTGTTTAGGGGTAGTAAGAGGAAGGGTCAATTGAAATTTTCTTAAGAATAGTATTTTTTTCAAGGGAAACAAAGAGAAAGAGTCGATCAACCCTTCATCCAGCATAATATTGTCACCAAGGGTATTTGAGGGAAGGATCATTAAACCCTCCTCAAGCATATTATTATTGTTCCTAGAATCCAAGGGAAGAGTTGAATACCATATTATCAACCTTAGTATTTGTGTCAAGGGAGAGCCCGATGAAGTTATAATCAAACTTTGAGCATATTATAGTCATCCCTTAGAGAGTAGTGAAGGGTCAAACAACCCTTATTTAATCTTAGTATTCTTATCAAAGGGGATCTTGGAGGAAGGTTGATCAACCATCAGTTAAGTATAGTATTCACATTTAACAAGAACATAAAGAAGAGTCTATTGACCCTTTCTCAAGCATAATATTCTCCTCTAAGGGGAGTGTATTTAAGGGTAAATAAAACCTTCATTAATCATAGTATTTTTCAATCATAGTATTCATATTATTGGGCATCCTAAGGAAGCGTTAATTGACACTTTATTTGTTAGTTTTTCCATCACACAAAACCTACAGGAATTAGTAAACTTCAAACCTATTTTAATTACCTTTTCAGTTGTCCCAAGGTGGATCCCAGAGTGGAAATTAGTCCACATGATCAATTCCCAATGAGGTGAGTGCGAAAATCTAGCAACCGCCCTCAAACGCAAATCAGGGAATCGAACATGGGCCAAGGCTATGATACCATGTTGATATTTTTCGTTACACGAAAACTTAAAGGAAATAATAAAATTCAAACCTATTATAATTAACTTTTGAGTGGTCACAAGATGGATCCTAGAGTGTCCGTTAGTCCATGTGATCGATTCCCAACAAGGTGAGTGTGAAAATCTATCATTCTTGAGCTTAAATATTTTCCTTAAGGGGGAACTTGAGAAATAAATAATTGACACCTCATCAAGAATAATATTCTCCTATACTGTGAGCTTGGGAAAGGGTTCAATTCTTCCCCAAGATTATTATTCTCCTCAAGAGGTATATCACTAAAACATAGGTCAATCCTTCTTTAAGAGTAATATTCTTGTTGAATGGGATCATGAGGAAGGGTTGACTGAACTCTCTTTAAGAATAGAATTTTCCTTTTGGAAAATTTTGGCAGAGGTTTAGTTGAATCTCCTCAAGCATAATATTTTCCTCTAAGAGGAACCTATAAAAGGGTAGGGAAACACTTCCTTGAGATTAGTATTCGTATTAATAGGTAGCCCTATGGAGTCATTAAGTGGGAAACTAAATAATGGTCATCCAACCATTCCTCAAGCACAATAATTTCCTCTTCATGGATTTAGGCCAAGGGTCACTGGATTCTTCATTATGAATAATATTATCCTCAAGGGGAGACTAATTAATAGTTGTTGGCCCATCCACAACAAAAGTATTCTCATCATAGCAGAGCCCAAGGAAGGGTCAATTATCCCTTCCTCAACATTAGTATTCAATTGAGGTAGATCCCAAGGAATAATGAATCAACCCTTCCTCAAGCATAGTATTCACCCCTTGGGGAATCTTGGGAAGGGTTTATTAACCCTTCCACTATCATTATATTTTCCTCTTAAGGGAATATAAGGAAGGTTTCTTAAATCTTCCTTAAGTATAATATTATCATCATAGGGGAGCATAAGAAAGGGAATTCCCACCCTTCCTTAGACTAAAAATTTGACTTCATGGGAAGCCAGAGATGACACATTCTTAAGAATAACATTCACCTATAAGGGGAGCTTGGAGAAGGAATGGTTAATCAATCCTTCTTCCATAATGTGTTTAACATGATTTCATTTTCAATAAATTAACATGATTAGAATGCTACTTTATTAATGATAGCTTATGCATTGTGATGGAAAGTGAAAAGAGATCCATGAAATATTTTTTCCTCCAAGAGGACATGTGGAAGTATCAACCAACCCTTACTAACTTACCTTAGAAATAGATATTGTAGGTTTTAACCTTGTAAAATTAATTGTTTCAAACATATTCTTAATAAAACATAAAATATCCAATGGCAAACACAAACATTAACACAAAGGGAAACCCAAAACCAAAAAAACCAAAAAGATTATTTATTTTATTCTCCTTTATCTATATATATATAAGATATGTATATATATGTATATATGTATGTGGTATGTATGTGTGTATGTATGTGTATGTATGTGTAATATATGTGTGTATATAATATATATATATATATACATATAATATATATAATATAATATATATTATATATATATATATATATATATATATATCTATATTATATATATATATATATATATATATATATATATTATATATATATATAAACCACTAATCCTTTACCATGGATTAGAATACAATTGGTATTCCTTAACCAAAACTATGGAAATATGGGGAAAACGACCATACACCATAAAACCACTAAGGTGAAAACCATGTGCAAAAAAACGTCAAAAATGGATGCAAAAATCTACCCAAAAAATTGTTTTTAGAGGTGTTTCACCTAGTGCATGGGGATAGTCATGTAAATAATATAAAATTATCCCACTTTTATTTGCATGCAAGAGGTCATGGGAATACATGATCAAGAATTCAAGGCAACAATGCCCCTTTTTTCTCTACACCAAGAGCATTTCTCAATGCTTACATATTTTGTTAATGGATCTACAACATTCTTCAAAGTGTCCACCTTCACCAACAACATCTTTTATTCTTCAATCATATCCCTTACAAAGTGATATTGAACATGAATATGCTTTATCTTATAATGATATGTTGTGTTAATTGCTAGGATGATTTTACTCTAACTATCACAATCTATCCTCACAGCTCGATGTATTAACCCAAAACCTAAACACAATCTCTATAACCATATTGCTTCCTTGATTACATGAATGATTTCCATGTGTTCAAATTCTATAGTTGATAGTGAAAGTACAAACTATCCCTTTCTCATCCAATATATTGCTTCTCTCAATAGGATACTCACTTGTAGATCTTATATGATCTAGTTCTACAACCCAATCTACATCAACAAAGTCATGTATGTCCAACCCTCTGTCCAATCATGGTCCTCATTGGAAGCACAAACCATAGTGATTAGATCCATGCAAATACCTGAAAACCCTCTTTACTATTATCCAATGCTCTTTCCTTGGTTTTGACATATCCCTGCTCAATAATCCCACTGCATGTGCAATTTCCACTCTAGTATAGACCATTCCATACATCAAGCTTCCAACTGCATGAACATATTGAACACATGACATGTCCTCTTTCTCTTTATGTATCTTGGGACACTTTTCTAGAGACAAATTTAAACCTATAGACATAAGGACCTTTACTAGTATACATTCTTGCATATTAAACATCTGCAAAATTGTCTCAACATGTTTCCTCTGATTTAAACAAATTTTATTATTTTACCTATCTCTTTTAATTTCCATGCTGAAAAGGAAATGTGTACCACCAATATCCTTTAAATTTACAGGACAACTAATTTTTCACCTCCTAGATGATTTCCCTGTCATTTATAATCAACAACATATCATCCACATACAACACCAACTGAATAAGACTATTTCTAACTAATTTGAAATACACATAGTAATTTGCTTTGCTCCTTCTAAAACCCAATCCCAATATATAAGTATCAAATTTTTTATACCACATCATTTGTGATTTCATTAACCCATTTAGGGACTGTTTCAACATGTATATCATCTCTTTCTTTCTTTTAATAGCAAAATATTATGGTTTCTTCATGAAGATATCTTCTTCCAAATCCCCATGTAGGAAGGTTGTCTTCACATCCATCTATTCTACTTGAAATCAAAGGTAGTAGCAAAAGATAACTGATTTCCAATATAATTTAACTTGGAAACATGGAAAACGATATCACCAAAGTCAATTCCCTCTAACTAGGAATTACATTTTTCTACTAATAAAGCTTTATGCTTCCGCACTCTGCATTCTATGTTCAACTTCTCTTAGAAACCCATTTTTTTCCAATAGAATTTTTTCCAGTCGACAACTCCACTAGATCCCAAGATTGATTCTTGTCTAGGGATGTCCTTTCCTTAACCATGGCCTTTTTCCATAGTTTTCCATCCTCTAAATCTACTACCTCTCTAACATTTATAGGATCATAATCAATATTAAACAAAGAAAAATTGGGACATAAGTCAACTAAAGTATACCTTTTTATACACCTTCTTTCCCAAATCGATCTCTTTAATACTAGAGTATGTGTTTCTTATTCTTCTTATTCATGTTCTTCTATAGAGTCTTATTCATCATCCTTTAGTTCAAATTCTAATTTTTTCGGTTCTTTCTCCCTTGGTATGAATTCATGTTTGACAACATGTTTTATTTCTCTAAATACCACATTTCTACTATACATAACCTTGTTAGTTTTAGGGTTCTGAAGGTTATAACCTTTCAGACCATATTTGTATCCAATAAAGATACACTTTTCATCTTTCTTAGCAATCTTAATCCAATTCTTCTTTGGAATGTTTACAAAAGCATCAAAACCAAATACCCATAGAATGTTAAAAATATAGTTTCATATCAACCCATAATTCACGTGGAGTCTTTCCATCTAATGTTGATGAGGGTTTTATATTTACTAGGTGACATGTAGTGCCAATTTCCTTTTCCTGAAATTCTTGTCCTAACCTGGTACAATTGAGCATGCTCCTTGATTTATCCATTAGCATCATGTTCATCCTTCTTTCAAATCCATTCTATTAAGGTGTGTACATATTATAATTTTACCTTGGTATACCACACTTCTTACTGAATTATTTGAATTCATTCCCAAAATTATTCACCATTATCTGTCATCAACACCTTAATTTATTCTCTATTTAAATTTACAAAAGAGCCTTGAATTATTTCAATTTTTTAAATAATTAATATTTTAAAATCCATTTATTCCTCAAGAAGTCATATTTAAATGAGATATAGTACACATTTTTCCTGATGGTGCAACCGACATAGGTCCAAACACATCATTATTCACCAATTGTAATTTTCCATCAAAACTTGTAGAACAAAAAGAAAATATTACCTAATTTTTCCTCCCATATGAATAATGTTCATAAAAATAAAATTCCAAATATAAATTAGACATACCTTCTCCCATACCATTATTGTGTATTACTCGAAGGCTCTTCTCTCTGATATGTCCCAACCTTTGATGCCACAACATAATCTTTTCTCAAAAAGATATATGATTCAAATTGGATCATCATATTATTTATCATATATATTAATGCTTTCAGAGTGGAAAAATAGGAGGAATTAGCTCACATGACATTTTTTATTGGTGGGTTTTAGTTTGGAGAATTAGGGTTTGAAACCTTTCGGAAGAAATTTGAAGCATCAAATGGAAATTTTCGAAGGAAATTTTTTACCACCTAAGAATAGCATCCCAAGAGATATTATACACATATATTTTCAATGGTGAAATAATGTCATCAATCAATGTATGTATGAAAAAGTTACGCCAATCAGAAGTTTACCTTCCTATTTTGACCACCATGATTCAAGAGGATTCCATGCCAACCCTAGTTATTCATCAAGAAGGGGCTAACCACATGATAATTATGAATAAGACTATACAAGAGTCCAATATAAATCTTTTTGAGAGTTTAAGGATTTAAACTTAACCATTAATATGCTATTGAGATGCATTATAATCAAGCCACCATGAGGAAAAGGGGTTCCATTCTATTTGAGTGAATGTTGGTCCATAGATTAGCAGAGTAGATAAGAGCAGATGTGGAGAGAGAAAATATAGATGGTTTGTATATCATAGTAGCCCACATTCCACTGATATCATTACTTTGTACTTGCATCACTTTCCATTTAGAGAAAGATAGAGCAAAGTATCCTCACCTTCCTGCTGAGTTTTATCCCAAAAGGGTTTCATAGGTCATACCTTTAGTTATTTTGGTATATGAGTGGTTTTTCTATTTTTTCTCTATTTTCTACATAATTATAATTTACATGCATATGCAATTAATAATAATTACAAAATCCAAAAATATAAGGAGAAATTAACTCTCTTACTATAGATTTCAAATTTTCTAATATATTTTAGTAGATTCATTGTGAAAAACTATCTAGTAGAAGTGGAAGTTTACAGATAATATTGGTATTAGATCACGTTTTTTTGGTTATATTGTGGGGATTTGTTGTGGATATATATTGGTTAAGAAAAAAGGCATAAAATGTTAGTCATGGTTGATGAATATGTTGATAAGGCTGGAGATATCGCAAAGGGGAGGTTACACAATTGGAAGCACAAGTCACATATATAAACCCCAATATGAGTCTCCTCTTGGCGACCTTAAATAATAATCTTGGGTTATTCTAGGAATATGTAGGTTCTAATTCAAAGGTCGTATTAGATAGGAGAATGAGTGATCAAGAAGAACTAGAGAGGGAGTTTGAGAAAGAACCAAAAAAAGAATCAACCTAGTTCAAGTGTCGTGAACCATTCACAATCCTTATTCAAGACGCAAGCGAAGGTAAACATCAAGCCATATCAATGTGAGATTAATTCATTGAAGATAAATCACTAGTTGCATTAGTTAGATGTTTATTTTAATATTCATCATACATAGGAAGAAATAATATATATATATATATATATAATCCACATGGAAACCTTGAGGTTGGAGGGGGATCCTCCCAGTGATTAAGTGTGAGGATTTCAAAACTCTCATAAATTCAAAGTTTTACCCTATCGGGTATGTAGAGGACAAGTGGATCTAGTAGCATTTTCAGGCAAAGACAAGGGAAAAATGTATAGGGGTACATTATAGAATTTAGAAAGATGGCTTAAATGTTAGGTATCTCCCCAAAGAACCCAAACATACTCCTCAAGTGACTATGTGGTCTATATATCCATGTGTAAAAGCAAGTGATGCTTTTAAAACCCAAAAGGATGGATGGGACTTGTGTATAGGCACAATACCTGGAGGACATAGGCCATAAGAAAGAGAATTTGAGTGGGTCCAAGAAAAAGGAGCACTAGGAATCTTCTACTGAGGGGAAGAAAAGTGGAAATAGGGGAAATAAAAAAATAAAATAGCCATAATGCACTAGTGAAAATATCCTAGCAACCACAGTAACATTGACATTCATAGAGAGGAGAAGCATTTGAAGTTGCATCCAAAGCTCAATTGGAAGAACGAAAATTAATATGTTAAGAAGAAATATCTCATGACCAAGGATTTGAGAAACTAAGGGAGAAGAAGCACATACATGGATGAGAATATTTTTTGTATATCAGTGCAAAAGGGGGTGAACCTAAGGATCCCTCAAAAATAGGAAGAGAAGTAAATTACCAAACTCTTCCATATAAAGATATAGGATAAGAAGATGAAAATTGATGCTTTATTCACCTCAAGATCACAGAAGAATTTGATAGCAATAGATCTAGTCAAGAAATTGGGATTAGAGATTCATGACCATCCGAGCCCATGTCCATTGGCATGGGTTAATAAAGGAGGCAGAGATAAAGGTAACCAAATAGTTTAGAATCAAATTTGCTATCACCATTGACTTTATTGATGAAATATAAATTGATGCAGTTCCACTAGACATATGTGGTGTTGCATGTAAGAGTCCCTATATACATGTAGGACATAATCTTCATGTGAATATCCAACTAGTACCACCTCATCAAGTATGCAAAATACTTCATCGTCAACACACACAAGGGAAAGTCCAATAAATAATTGGTAAGTTCCAACCAAGATAAACAATTTTGTCATGTCTAGCAGAGAGTATGCTTTGTTATTTTTAAGAGAAAATCAATCTAGAAAAGAGTCCATCATAGCTGAGTCATTCCTAGAGGGTTGCACTAAGTAACATAAACAATAACGACAAGATTTTTTATAGGTGTATATGGTTTTGTTTGAAGAACCTAAATGGTTATCAACAAAGAAGGCAGTGGAGCACAAAAACTAGTAGTTGTGAAACTCTCCATTACCAAAAATTAGGTTGTATAGAAAGTTCATTATAGAGGAAAATGAGGTAAATAATCAATTGAAACAACTACTAGAAATTGGATTAATTCAACCAAGAGCCTAAACATGTGGGTCACCCATCAACATTGTTCCAAAGACGAAAATGTTTTAGTATATGTGAATTGATTACAAGGCATTAAAAAACCTTATGATCAAGAACTTTCCTAGATACATTATTTGATGGATCAATTGTAGCAAGCCAAATACTTCACCAAGCTAGAATTAAAGTCATGATATCATCAGGTTTGGGTCAAAGAAGAAGATACTTAGAAGAATGCCTTCAAAACCAAGAAAGGTTTGTATGAGTGGTTAGTCATGTTGTTTGGCATATTCAATACATCGGCTATGTTTATGATGTTAATGAATGATATATTGCGCCCTTTTATAAATTAATTTTTATTTCGATGATATAATAGTATGCATTGCTACATGGGAGGAGCACGTATCACATTTGATGCAGGTTCTATAGACATTAAATAACCATCAACTTTCAGAAAATACCAAGAAGTGTGAGTTTGCACAGCAATATTTGGTGTATCTTGGGTATGTGATAGGTGGGGGAGAGTTGAAAATAAATCCTTCCAAGATGGAGGTCATCATAAAGTGGCATCATTTTCAATAGCAGTAGCACCACTCCACTCTAGTGGAAAAATTTACTAATGATGAAATGATTAGTAGTGGGTCTTTGAGGGGTTAAAGAATAAGATTGACCAAACATCAGTTCTAGCATTACCAAATTTTAAACAACCATTTGAAGTGGATATATATGCAAGTGAATATGCTATGGGAGAATTCTTGATGTAGGGAGGAAGGCCTGTATATTACCATTTTAAAATATTTCATGGGGTCATTCTCAAATAACCTACCTACAACAAGGAGCTTTATGTTGTATTCGAAGCTATGAAGAAGTGGAAAAACTATCTAATAGGAAAGGAGATAGTAATCCATGTATATCATTAATCACTAAAATACTTGGAGACCTAGATTAAGCTACAATAGACCAAGAGGTACAAGTGTATGTGGTTTCTACATGATTATCATTTAGTAATCAAGCATAAGAAGGGTAGCACTCACAAGTTTTTAGACATGCTTTCAAGACCACTTACATAAAATGTCACAACTTTAGGAACTCTTGCATGCATGGAGCCTTTCACCCATGATGCATATGAAGAGGCATACACAAAGGATGAGGAATTCAAGGAGGTGTTTCAACAATTGAAAATCCAGAGTCATGTGCATGATGGTGAAAACACAATTAGACTACCATCTCTAAAATGTGTTACTCTATAGGTTAAATAATTTGCATTCCTAAATGTGGTGACTGAAAGTTATAAGAGAGGCTCATTCCTCTAAGGTTACAGGGAATTTTGGTGTAAAGAAGATAGTGGCCAACTTTAGAAGTATGTGTATTGGCCCAGGATGCAAAAAGAGGTAGTTTGGTTAATAAGAGGATGCATGCTTGGTTGTACCAATGAGCTTAGTACCAAGAAACAAGATATATACCATCCCTTACCTATACCCATGTATCATTGGGAAATCATTTCCATGGACTTTGAGGTAGGTTTACCAAAAAATAGGAAAGGACATGACTACCTATTCATGGTAGTTGATAGGTTCAATAATCTGTGTGTTCTAATTCCCTATAAAAAGGCCATTGATAGAAAACAAGCAACAAACTTGTTATTTGGACATGTTTGGGTGCACTTTGAGATTCCAAGGAGCATAATTTAAAATAGGGACACAAGATTTATTAATGAATTTTGGAATACATTATGGGATGAGATGGACACAAAGTAAAGAGGTTTAAAACATTCCATTCACAAACAGATGGTAAAATAAAAAAAGTCGATAGGACTTTGGTGCATCTTTTGAGGAGTTATTATTAGAAGCATCTAAAGAATTGGAATGCAAATATTACATATATACAATACTCTTATAACATATTAGTCCACACTTCTATTGGTAAGTCTCCATTTGAAACTTTTTTGGATATTTTCCACCTTCACCTTTGGATATTGCATACGAGAAGCAAGGAGTAGAGAGGGAGGATCTTACAAGGGATGCATTAAGGGTAGAAAAAAATGTTGAGAAGATAAGGAAAATAAATATATAGGCACAGGAGTCAGTGAAAAATTCATAATAAAAATACAATAGTAGGCATCATAAACATAGAATATAGAGGTCATTCAATGTTAGAGACAAAGTATAGTTACAGTTGAACAAGGAGAGGCAACAACGTTTTGGTAAGAAAATCAAGGCTCTAAGATATGGCCCCTTTGAGATACTAGAGAAGGTGGGAGATATTTCCTACAAACTTAGTCCACCCTCATACATGTGCATTTACTCAGTGGTGAATGTAGATAATACGAAACTCTATGGGCCTTCCATGCTAGATCGAGAAGGGGAACAAATCCTACCTTCTATAGAGGATTTGGCACCAGATGCTTAGGAAAAGTTGACATAGGATATATATTTGTAGAAGAGATCTAGAACTACAATATATGGGTATTATGAACTTTGGAAGATTGATTTGAAAGGATGACATCTAGGAAAGGCTTAATCGTACCCCCAAGAGAAGGTGGAGGAAAAATTTCCTCACCTTATTCAATAGAATATTTTGGGGAAAAAAGGCTCCCAAAATGGGGAGGTATGATTTTAATTGTATCATTATATTATATTTCATCCATATTGACGCTTTTAGAGTGGAAAAAATGGAGGAATTAACTCACAGGACCATTTTTACCAGCAGATATCTGTTTGGAAAATTGGGGTCCGAAACCTTACAGAAGCAATTTGAGGCATAAAATGACATTTTTTTCTCTTTTTCCTTTTATTTACTTTTTTTTTTGGGACAGGGGGGCCGCGGGATATTTTTCCTCTTAAGTGTATCACTCCCTAAGGTTATTCCACATAGATACCTTTCTAATAGCACAATAATTTCCTCAATCAATAGTCTGTATGCAAAGTTATGTTGCCTAAAAGTTGACCTTCCTATTTCAACCAACATGATTCTAGAGGACGCCACATCATCTCCCATTATGCATGGAAAAATACTTACTCATGTAATCATAATGAGTAAGACTCTAGAACAATCCATGTTATAACTCTAGTTAAGAGTTGAAGGAGTCAAACTTAACCACTAGTTGGCTATCGATCTTTGTTATAAGCGGGACACTAGGAGGAAAGGGTTCCATTCTATTCAAGTGCATTTTGTTCGATAGATGAGAAGAGTAGCTAAAACTGAAAACAAAGGGAGAGAATAGAGTGGCTTTGTATATTGTATTAGCCTACAAGCCACAAATCTCACTCCTTTGTACTTACATCCATTTCCATTCAAAGAGAGAGACCGTGGTGCAACATCACCTTTTAGATAGGTTTTCTCCTGAGAGGATTTTCTAGTCATATCTTATATTAGTGTGGTTTGTGATTGGTTTTTCTATTTTTCCCTATTTTATAAATGATTATAATTTTCATGCATAGGAAATAAAAAATAATTACTATATCTAGAAAACTTAGGAGAAATGAACCCTCATAATGTAGATTTCAGATATTCTAATATATTTTAGTAGGGTTGTTATGATTAACTATCCAGTGGAATATCCATGGCAATTTATGGATCACCATAGTATTTTTTCCTTCCTATCCTCCACTCTAAGGAACATTGGAACTATTGCACCCATCACTAATAATGCATCCTAAAAAATGCTTTAGGTTTATATCTTAAATCCCCTCAATAATATCATTGATCCTTGAATCATCCTATAGTTATCCTTTTGAAACACTATTTTTACACCTACATTGCTCATCTTGCTTACAAGAATCAATTTTTTGGCCAATCTTGGGATGTGAAAAACACTGATTATTTTAATACTTCCACCTATCAAGCCCTGAGGGTTAGCTCAATTGGTTGAGTACTAGTCACATGAGCACCTCACTATGAGAGGTCATAGGGTCAATTCTCCTCGACACCCTTGGATTTAGGTTCTGAAATGAGTTAGTGGGACTAATCCCTTTGGGTGGATCTACTTGGGACCGTTTCCATAGATGTGGTGGTCATTGATCTCTGGAGTCCGTGAAACAGATCGAAAAAAATAAATTAGTACCCCCTATGAGCTTCAACTTGAGTTTTTCTCATTTGATGATTTTCCTATCAACTCATCTCCTAAGAAAACATCACCACCATCATAATTGTCATACTCATAGAACCAACTATTGTGAGGATGCGCTTAAGTCAACCATCCATGCCTCATGATCTATGTGTTACTTAAAGATTCCAAGTATACACCCCCTCTATCATTTGAGGAGTTTTTTTTTTCTTTTGTAGAAGGAGAATCATCAAATCCCTTCCCTTTCTCAACAATTTTGGATTTTTACTCTTTCTTGTAATTTTGTTCTTTTCCACATCTCAACACACCTGTATGAATTTTCATCGATATTTAGATCTCCCACTTAAGGAATTATTTTTATTTCTATTCTAGGAGCATCCTCTTATAAACGAGGCATCTATTTTCTAACTTTCCATATTTCTATATCATTTCCTCCAATAATAATTATGAGATGATATCATCAAAACTTAAAGTAGTTGAATTACTACTTATGAGTACAACCAATCTATCCCATGAGTTCGGTAAAGAAAAAAAAATGATACACTTATCTTGATCTAAACTTTTACTATCAATATGTAATAGTTGAATCACCACCCTTTTGAAGGAATTTAGATGCTTTTTCACCAAATGTCCATCCTTTATCCTTAGGATATAAAAATTTTCATAGGAACAATTTTTTCACCAGGGACGTAAACTAATACACAGTCCTTAACTTGTTCCATAATTCCTTTGATGTAGATTCTCTTGAAAAATGCAGTAATACTAAATTTGAAAGACACGATAGTATTGTGCTCTTTGGTTTTCAATCCAAATTCGTCCAATATTTTGTCAACATCCCATTTGGTACAGTGCTTAGGTCCATAATGTTCCACTAATATTTGTCTACCAACAGATCTTCCATTTTGAACATCCATAGCTCAAAACATTACCCATTGATATTCTCAATCTCTATCTTTGAACTAGTAACCATTTCCTTTTACCGCAAGAATAGATTTTGCACATCTCCCACTCTAATAGGCTCTACCAAAGGCCTAAGAAAAACCCCATAGCCACAAAAGTCTCATGTTGAAGCCAAAAATTCTCTTACACAAAATGTAGGTTTTAACCCTATAAAATTAATTGTTGCAAACTAATTATTAATAAAATAGAAATGATGCAATGGAAAGCACACACATTAATACATAGATTTTATTTTGGAAAACCAAAACTAGGAAAGCCATAAGATTTTTCAAATATATTCTCCTTAATCTATCTATAATATATATATATATATATTATATATATATTATATATAATATATATATATATATTATATATATATATGTATATATGTATATATATGTTTGTGGCATCCATATAACCATCAATAAAATTTAACATGGATTAGAATACAAAATATAGTTCCTTAAATGAAAGTACAAAACCATGGGCAAAAATGACCATGCATGATGAAGTCACTAAAGGAGAAAACTATGTACCAAAACCTCTAAAAATTAAAGAAAAAAAACCATGGGTAAAAATGACCATGCATGATGAAGTCACTAAAGGAGAAAACTATGTGCCAAAACCTCTAAAAACTAAAGAAAAAAATAGGACATTTTTTTTTCCTAGGCACTACCCATGACCCCCCCAAGCAAGGGGAATTGTTGCTTCCCACTATGCCTAGCACCATGTACAACACATGGGGATACTCATGTAAAAAATATATCAAATACCCAATAGATATAAATCGAAATAGTCAATTGACCAAATTTCATATAATTTTTTGGTTTCATATTACACAATTTTATTAATGCTATATATAAGATGTTATGTTTATCGTAAGAATGTTTTTATATCAATTATTGAGTTTTTTTGTATATAATGGTTTAATTATATCAATTCCAATTCGTTATTGTTTGCAATTTTTCAACAAATGGAGTATTTCAATACAAGTTTAAGACCTTATGCAATTGCTCCCAAAAATATATCAAAGATCAACACACTAGGGTACTACATGGTTATAACCTTCAAAAAGGGAAATATGCCATGGACCCAACTAATGTGTTCACTTGAAACAATATACTAATGCAAAAAAAAATCATATGATTTTATTGCAATTAATCATTAACAAATAACCGTCTATGCTCTTTAAAAATGGATCATGAATCAATTGAGTATTAAGCCACAAATTGATATAGCCATTAGTATCAAGGATAAGTTAAACTATTAGATAATTTTATGTCTAGAAAACATTATGACCATAGAATTACATAACTATAAATGCATACTATGGTAACAAACTAAAGAAACATATTGTACCTAAAAACACATTAGGCCAAGTTGATCTTAAATAAATCCTAAGTATTTAAATATCCTGACATCTCATATTAAGAACAACTTGGGATAGGATTGAAATATTTATATTATTGACACAATAGGAGAGAGAATGAGGAAATAGATCCTATCCCCTGTTAATGATAAATTCCTAAACTCCTAACATAGATTAAAATTTGGAAAGCTTTAGTTTTGCAAGAGACATTGTGAAAAGGCCTACATCTTGATCATTTGTATGCAAAAGAGAATTGAAAGAATGTGATGCTAAATTGTTTTTTGATGAAGTACATGTGTAACCGCAAAATTTGTGTTGTATTAATATTGAAATGGATATTTGGAAATCTTGATAGCACTTCAATTGTCACACCAAAATGTGGTTGGATTCTACTATTGGCATCCAAACTATTAAAGGATGTACCACAAGCCACATAGTTTCATACATTTCATTAACGTTTTCTTAATAATATGATTTTATTGAAAAAAGAGAAAAATATTGTCACTTCTTGCAAGCCCAAGTGATAGGTCCAAAGCCAAGACTAAAAACATAACCTGCAATAGAAGTTTAGTCATCAGGGTCGCCAACCTAATCAGAATTAATGAAACTGTTAGACCCCTATACTACTAGTGTAACCCCTTATTGTTATTAGTACAACCCACTTATTATATTGATGTACCCATGCATTTCCCATATTGTTACTATTGTGCCCCATAGAAGCCCACTATTGTTATTATTGTGCCCTTACATTATTATTGTTATGTCGGCTCTGACTATGTTATGACCCCTTAGACTCCTATATATAGAAAGGAGGTCTTTTCATTTGTATCATCCAAGAATTGTTCATTTATGTAATGTAAAGGAGGTTGCCCCCTCGAAGAGGCTGAATTATAAGGCGTTGATCTATCTTTTATATCTTTTCTTGAGCTGGTTTCATAACAGAAACCAACCAACAAAGGAGTCCTCCATGTATTCTAATATATCCCAAAGTACCTATGGTATACTAAAATATCATTTTTTATACTTTCCAATATATTTTGTGGGGTGTTTGCATATATCAAGCAATAAGAGTAACAACGAAGAAAACATTAGGATGGGTATGAGTCAAATACAAAAGGATACCAACTAATGGTACAAATTGGCCTATATTTCAGATGTAGAATAGGTGGAAAGAAGTTTGAATCCATACTAGGAGAGAGATGGTGATGGTGTAAAATATTCCATGTGGAGGTGGTGAAGAAGGTCACTTGCATACTTAGAATGGGAAAGTGAAATTACTTCCTTGGTTCACAATTCTTGAAGGATAAGGTAATAATACAAATGTCTTTAGTCTGTCATTTCAAATTTAACATGGTTTACTATTTAGGGTCACAATTAATAAGAATAAATTCATCAACATAAAGAAAAAGTATTATGAAATGGTTACCTACCTTCCTGGTATAGATGTTGGGGTCAAAATGATATGTAGAAAAGCCAATGTAAAGAAGAAAACTATCCATTTTAGCATACCAAACCCAAGGAGACTCCTTAAGAGCATATAGATATTTCTTAAATGAAAAAGTTTAAGACATTCTAAACATATCTAAGAAGTTGTTCCATGTAATTTTTTTCTTGTAAATCCCATGCAAAAATGTAAATTTATCATCCATCTGATGGAACTCCCAATTACATGAGAAGGCAAGTGGTAGAAGAAGGTAGATGGAATCCATTTTGGCTACTAGGGAAAAAGGTTTCATTATAGTCAATCCCTTCAACTTAAAAAAATCCTTTAGTAAATAGCCAAGCCTTATTTCTTTCAACATTTCCATTTGATACATACTTAGTTCTATACACCAATTTACATTTGACAAGTTTTAATTTTCTTATAAGAGGTACAAGATCCCAAGAATCATTCACTAGTAAGGAACAATACTCTTCATCCCTTTTCATGTCCCAAATTGGACCACCATAAGCTGCAAATGTTTTTAGATCATGTATATGAAACTTGAGTTAAAAAGAGAGGAGGGTCATTGGAACTTTGAATGTGAATGATGGTGATAAATATGAGCACCAATAGGATTATCAATTACATTTTGTGTTGTATGGATACCAAGCCCTGGTGTTGGTGCAAGATCATGTTCAATGGATCCAATTGAAGGAAGCTAAGTAGGTGGAGGTGGATTTCCATTATTGTTGTCACCATATAAATAAGAAACTAAAGTATGATTATGAAAATAAAATTAGGGAATAGAAGATGGCATAGATGTAGAAGATGAATTGTAGGCCATAGATGGAAAAAATGTTGAATTAGGCTTCCAGGATGATACCTTCATCACAATTAACATCTATCTTAATAATAATTTCATTATAATGAGGTTGAAGAAACCTATAACCTTTTATATCTTCAAATTATCCAAGAAAAATGCACTTCCCACTTTCAAATTATAATGTTGTAATTTCATGCTCAATAAAGATGGTATTTCCACATAGGTCAAACATCTTAAGAAATTACTCACACAAATAGATCAGAGATTAGTAAATCTTTCTATCACATGGTTAAAATCCTCAAATATGGAGAGAGTCCATGGCTCCAACCAATGTGTCCGATTGATGCAATATAACTACAAAAGTAACTTTTTTTTACATATGAGTTGCTCATAGTCAATCATAAGAAAATAACTCGCTATGCTCTTTAAATATAGATAATGGAATAATTAATTGTAAGTCATTTATTAGTGCAATCATTACTATCAAGGAGAAGATGAATTGTCAGACCACTTTATGTCTAAAACACATCATGACCATTGTATTAAATAACTACAAATGCATACTAATGTGTATTCAGGAGACACACTTTACTGAATTTTTTTTTGATAGAGTTGATATTAATTATTGAATGTATAATTATCTTAATAAAAATTTCCTGTCCAATTCTTGTTTATTATTTCCTCCCCTACCGATTTTGATCAATTTCGTCTTTGGTTCTTGTTGAATAATTTCCTCTCTAATATTTCTTACAATTTCCTTGTACATTCAGATTTCCTCTTTCATTCTTGCTTACCAATTAAATTCCTCTCTGTGGTGTAGGAGTATCCTCTCCACGGACATAGACGATCCCTCTAGCCTAAGAGAGTGGGTCTAGCCACAAACAAGAGAATATAATGCAAATTTCCTTAGATTAGAATCGAATAAGAGGGCCTACTTCTTATAATGTTAATCCACTTGATGGTGATCTTGCTTCCTTTCTCCAGCTTCCTTTCATTCAAGTACTTGAAACAACATGCAAGAAACAACAACAAACGTGATAGCTTAAAATTGAATTCAATCTACTTAAAAGGTCAAGAAGTTCTAAGCTATCAAATGTAATACTACACCCGATATAGGAAATAAACCATTAGTTATATTAAAATAAAATTCAAAGAGAAATACAACTGAAGCCTTGACATTGGAGATCTCCTTTATGGTGTCCAAGTCCCGCTACACACTTTTTCAACACTCTTTTCCTTCCCTAGCTTGACATGAAATGGCTTCCAAGATCTAACTCTCTCTCCTCATTCTTTGGCTACTAAAGACTAGTATTTTGTCATCTAAGAATTCTTTCTTCAGACTTCAAGGGATGCAAGAGCATAGGTTTCATGGTGAAAGTATAACACAGTAGTCACTACCAAGTTTCTCCGATATCAGGAACGGGGAGTGACAGGAGAGTGACAAATTACTATGTAACAAATGCCCCCTAAAGCATGAAGTCAGAGCTGAGAGCGATGGTTGAAATGATTTAATACAAAGCGAGGACTTGGAGTACCAACATTGGAAGACCTACAACTCAAACATACATGTACATATATGAAATCTGATAGTCATGCCTAATAAACATGAGAGGCATATAAAAA
Organism: Pinus taeda; assembly: GCA_000404065.3. Taxonomy (NCBI): domain Eukaryota; kingdom Viridiplantae; phylum Streptophyta; class Pinopsida; order Pinales; family Pinaceae; genus Pinus; species Pinus taeda. The sequence continues at coordinate 283,861 of APFE031405054.1, read as the reverse complement.
TACATGAATCCATGGTATAGGTGCAACTATCCATCAAGAAAAGGATCATGTGCATGGATCCTCGGCATGGACGCAACCATCCGATTGAAGGGATCATATGAAATAGATCCATGGCATGGATGTAACCATGTACATAGAGAGGATCAAAATGAAAAGACCCATGGCATGGTCACAACCATCTATCTAAAGAATCATGTATATAATCATGAATGACTCATGACTCCTCGCAAACTAGACTTTTGTGATCTAAGCCGAAGGTACCGCGCTCTAACACGACCCGATCAAAGTAAAAATTCTAACATGTGAATAGATGCGCTGAAGTTAGATTATTATTTAATGTTTCATCCATCTAGAAGTCTCATTCCCACAAGAGTTGATAATTTTGGGTAGTGCCACAACCGGGGGCCAACTAAGGAAATTTGAAACGTCATTGGTGCTTCCCTTGTATTTAATGTTAAAATAAAATTGTTTCAAATATGTGGACCATTTATGGTGGCAATTTTTTTGCAACTTCCCTTTTGTTTGTATCAATTGAATAGGTCTTTGATTATGTGGATGATCGTCTCCTTCCCTAGTATGTAATGTTTCAACTGCCAGCAAGCTTGCACAATGGAATAAATATATTTATCGTAGGTGGGGTGTTTTCAAATCGTATCAGAGAGTGTATCACTATAATATGCCACCATATTCACTTTCAGGGAGAGAACTACACCAATAGCATATTCAAAGGCATCTATCTCAATTTCAAATGGTTGTTGCAAGTTTGGAAATGTGAGTATTGGTGCAGAACAAAGGACGTGTTTTAGCTCAAAGAATGCCATCTGTTGGGAATCAGGTGAGAAAACTTTTCTTTCACTCCACCCTTAGTAACTTGGCTCAAAGGGAAAGTGATATGAGAGAATCCAAATATGAACCTTCGATAGAAAGTGGCAAGGCCCAAAAATATGTGAAGCTCTATTGGAGTTGTCGGGGCATTTGTCAACTAGAAGAGAATGACCAAAAAAAGGTCTTCCTTGGATTTAAAGGTGGTCTTCCATACATCTATGGGTTCTATTGGAGCTTAGTGATAGCTAAATGTAAAAAATCTTGTTAAAGTCTTTGGCCCCCTTGAGCTAGTCAAGAAGTTCATCAATCTGGGGGATAGATACCTACCCTTGATAGTCATTTTATTAAGTTTCCAATAATCAAGGTAGAGTCTCCAGATCCCATCCTTCTTCTATACGAGTACAATTTGGATCCCATAAGGTGATTCACCTGGTCATATGTGCCATTTTTGTAGCAACTCTTAGATTTGTTGCTTGATCTCATCATTTTCCAAAAGAGAGTAGTAGTATATTGGCCCATTGTATAGAGGTATTCTGGGAGTCATATCAATCAAATGCTTGACCCAACAGTGTTAAGGTATCCCTTTAGGTGAGGAGACGATGTCCTTGTACACTTCCATAACCTTACCCACTTTCTTTTGCTACGTATAGGAAGACATTTTAGGGGCCATGGATGTGGTCATGATCTTTGCCTTGCTTTGAGAGTGAATAAAAAAAGAAAAGAAAATTCTCAGTCTAGGAGATGATCTTATTGAATTTTTTAGAAGAGGTCAAATAAATGGCGGTAGGTGGGTCTACCTCTAGTATTTAGTATATGTTTTGTGCAAAGTAATAACAACAGTTTGAGGTTTGGACTCATACATAGCATGATTCTTCCAAAAGTATGGTTTTCCTAATAAAATATCACAAAATTCAAGAAGGAACATCACACAGTACCTCCTTCGTGAAGGACTTGATGTCATAGGGAAGAAGACATTGTTGGCTAACATGGAGATCTCGTCCTTGATGGATCCACTTGATGGTGTATTGATGCAAGTGTGGTGTGGTCAGTAGGCCCAACTACTTAATGACCTCTACTGAAATGAGGTTATTTTGGCTCCCGCTATCGACAATGAATTGTAACAGAGAACCCTTCACCCACGTTTGTGAGTGGAAGAAACACTCTGCCTCCTGTAGATCTCTGGGCTCAATATTTTGGACCTTGGTGGTGGAAAAAATGGTAGTGAATTCCGCATCAATAATTTGGTGGAAACTCTCTTACAAAATGTTTTGGAAAGGAGAGCGAATGTTAGTAAGAGTCGAGAAATCTAAGAGAAAGTGTTTTTCATCTTCAACCCTCCTAGTATCGTAAAGGTGACATATTTTTTCATCCCAGGGTGTTTTGGGAATAGACCAATGCCCGATTTCCATTTTGAATCTCATGAGAATTAATTCATATATTTGAAACGTACATTTCATTCCTAGCATTAGTCAAGAAAAAACGATAATTTTGGTTAGAAATAATGGGTTGATCATCTCCTTATAATACCTTATCTTCATTTTTCCCTCTAACTCATTATCATCCCACAACTTATCCTTAAATTTGAAGGTAATAATATTTTTAAAATTATCCCTATCCTCCAAGGTGTTCTCCTTCTTTATCCCCAATGATCAAGCCAAGATTGTGTATCCTTATGCCATTCGCGCTTGAGTCAGAGGTGCGGGTTTTAGCTAGAGTTAGAAGAAATTTTGGGGAGCCTCTTAGCTTCCATGTTGTAAATATTCTTCTTATAAGAGGTACAAGATCCCAAGAATCATTCACTAGTAAGGAACAATACTCTTCATCCATTGTCATGTCCCACATTGTACCACCATAAGCTTCTGCAAATGTTTTTAGATCATGTCTATGAAAATTGAGTTAAAAAGAGAGGAGGCTCATTGGAACTTTGAATGTGAATGATGGTGATCAATAGGAGCACCAATAGGATTATTAACTACATTTTGTGTTGTATGGATATCAAGCACTGGTGTTGGTGCAAGATCATGTTCAATGGATCCAATTGAAGGAGGCTGAGTAGGTGGAGGTGGATTTTCATTATTGTTGTCACCATATAAAGAAGAAACTAAAGTATGGTTATGAAAATAAAATTAGGGAATAGAAGATGGCATAGATGTAGAAGATGAATTGTAGGCCAGAGATGGAAAAAATGTTGAATTAGGCTTGCATGATGATACCTTCATCACAATTAACATCTCTCCTAATAATAATTTCATTATAATGAGGTTGAAGAAGCCTATAACATTTTAGATCTTCAAATTATCCAAGAAAAATGCACTTCCCACTTTCAAATTATAATGTTGTAATTTCATGCTCAATAAAGATGGTATTTCCACATAGATCAAACATATTAAGAAATTATTCACACAAATAGATCAAAGATTAGTAAATATTTGTATCACATGGTTAAAATCCTCAAAGATGGAGAGAGTCCATGGCTCTAACCAATGTGTCCAATTGATGCAATATAACCACAAAAGTAATTTTTTTTACATATGAGTTACTCACAGTCAATCATAAGAAAATGACTCGCTATGCTCTTTAAATATAGATAATGGAATAATTAATTGTCAAGTAATTTATTAGTGCAATCATTACTATCAAGAAGAAGATGAATTGTCAGATCACTTTATGTCTAAAACACATCATGACCATTGTATTAAATAACTACAAATGCATACTAATGTGTATTAAGGAGACACACTTTACCGATTTTTTTTTTGACTGAGTCGATATTAATTATTGAGTGTATAATTATCTTAAGAACAATTTCATCTCCAATTCTTGTTTATTATTCCCCCCCACCGATTTTTATCAATTTCGTCTTTGGTTCTTGTTGAATAATTTCCTCTCTAATATTGCTTACGGTTTCCTTGTACATTCATATTTTCTCTTTCATTCTTGCTTACCAATTAAATTCCTCTCTGTGGTGTAGGAGTAGACATAGATGATCCCTCTAGCCTAAGAGAGTGGGTCCAGCCACAAACAAGACAATCTAATGTAAATTTCCTTATATTAGAATCGAATAAGAGGGCCTACCTCTTATAACATTAATCCACTTGATGGTGATCTTGCTTCATTTCTCTAGCTTCCTTTCATTCCTTTCATTAAAGTACTTGAAACAACATGCAAGAAACAACAACAAACGTGATAGCTTAAAATCAAATTCAATCTACTTAAAAGGTCAAGAAGTTCTAAGCTATCAAATGTAATACTACACCCAATATAGGAAATAAACCATTAGTTGTATTAAAATAAAATTCAAAGAGAAATACAACTAAAGCCTTGACGTTGGAGATCTCCTTTATGGTGTCCAAGTCCTACTACACACTTTTTCAACACTCTTTTCCTTCCCTAGCTTGACATGAAATGGCTTCCAAGATCTCACTCTCTCTCCTCATTCTTTGGCTACTAAAGACTAGTATTTTGTCATCTAAGACTTCTTTCTTCAAACTTCAAGGGATGCAAGAGCATAGTTTTCATGGTGAAAGTATAACACAGTAGTCACTACCAGGGTTCTCCGAGATCAGGAACAAGGAGTGACAGGAGAGTGACAAATTACTGTGTAACAAATGCCCCCTAAAGCATGAATTCAAAGCTAAGAGCGATCACTAAAATGATTTAAGACGGAGCGAGGACTTGGAATACCAACATTGGAAGACTTGTAGCTCAAGCATACATGTACATATATGAAATCTGATAGTCATACCTGATAAACATGAGAGGCATATAACAATACATGAATCCGTGGTATAGGCGCAACTATCCATCAAGCAAAGGATCATGTGCATGGATCCTCGGCATGGACGCAGCCATCCGACTAAAGGGATCATATGAAATAGATCCATGGCATGGATGCAACCATGCACACAGAGAGGATGAAAAGGAAAATACCCATGGCATGGTCACAACCATCCATCTAAAGAATCATGTATATAATCATGAATGACTCATGACTCCTCGCAACCTAAACTTTTGTGATCTAAGCACAGGGTATTGCGCTCCAACACGGCCTGATCAAAGTAAAAATTCTAACATGTAAATAGATGTGCTGAAGTTGAACATGCTAGAAAATCACTTGATTACCAGCCAATGATGTGAACCATTAACAAGCGCAAGAGAAACCACCCATAATGTCAATGGCTCTCAAGTTTCTATCAGTACAATTCACGAAGTGTGAATAAGGAACTGAAGTCAAATACCCATGAAGTCACTCGATATAGGGCCAATGATGACAACTTGTCATCGAGTGTGAAGAAGTTGCCATTGAGGCATGCAATCTCTAAGGCATTGGAAGTGAGTTTCTAGATCAACTTCCTGGATAAGGAGCTGAAGTTGACAGGAAGTGATCTGTCGAAGGAAGGTCATAATGAATGCTTCATCATCGACATGAAACAGGAAACACAATGAATGAGAGTAATCCAATATGGTGATGTATGATCAAACAATGTATAGGTAGAAAGACTTCTCTTGAACACGTGAATGACATGACTTTGGATTTTGGCAGCATTTGACATCATAGGATGAGAGGCCATAGTGATGTGGAAGAGATCATATGAGAGGTTTAAAATGGATAACCCAAAACCCAAGGAGGTAAGTGACATATTGAGGATATCCCAAAACCTGACATGAACAACAGATGAGTGTCAATGTTCAAGGGTGACATGCAGCCTCAAGTGAATAATACAACTGATTAAATACTTCCAATTTCCCCCCACCATTTCTGGCGAGTACCCCAGTTAGTTTTACACAAGCTTGACGGGGATAACATATGCTTGTAATATAAGTCCACCCTTTGGATGGATCCATCCTAGTAAGTTTTACGAGCCCTAGGAAGGAGTAGCTTGGTCTCATCATAATGACAAGGCCTATGTCGTTTAATATTTTAACGAGTCCAACAAAGGTGAAACTCATAATATTTTTCATGTTTAGAGAGTTTGAAAAAGACATGGAAAAGAAAGCTCCAAAAGGTCCATTTTCATAAAGTTGTCTCTCAAGCTCAAAAAGGTAGAAAAAAATACTCGAGAGAACCTCCTAGTCATGTTTGACTAAGGTATTCCTTTTTCGTAAATAGTTTATCCCAGCCCGAAAAAGGGGTAAATGTATACTAGGTAAACGATGTTTTGCAGCCTTTAAAAATTTCAAGATGACAAGAGCTCAACAATATTTTCATATTTTAAGAGCCATAAAAGAGCTCAAATATGACTCCCTGCTTTTATTTTCTTTAACAAATCTAAAAGGGAAAAATACTTGGGAATATTTTCAAATTTTTACGAGTCAGAAAAGAGCTTAAAGGTGACTCATCTTGGAGGAATGAGCGGTATAAAGGGTAGAAACAGGTTCCGGTTAAGGGGGAACTGCTCAAAATGTTGAAAGGTCAAGAGTCTAGCTAGAAAAACCACTCATTGCTATGGTTCCTCAGGAAAGGAAAAAACAACCAAGTGAAAGCATATGATCAGCCAAAGAGACGATGACAATGGAATGAAACAACCAAGGCTCATCTAGCAGAGATTAGCTAATAAAAATGGAAATCACGAGATGTAAATTGGGCATGGGTTCATTTTTACACAAGCTTGAACCATGGGGAACTTTGCTTGAACTTGATTTCATGTTTACGCAAGCTTCAAATGAAAAACTATGCTTGAGTTTGGTTTCATTTTTACGCAAGCTTGAATCATGGGGAACTTTGCTTGAACTTGATTTCATGTTTACGCAAGCTTCAAACGAAAAACTATGTTTGAGTTTGGTTTCATTTTTCACAAGATTGAACCATGGGGAACTCTGCTTGAACTTGATTTCATGTTTACGCAAGCTTCAAACGAAAAACTATGCTTGAGTTGAGTTTGCATGACCCTAGAATAATGACTCAATTCGAGGTACCTGCCCCCCAATATTCATTTCATTAAGCTAGGTGGATGGATTGAAGGTTCACTTTTGAGATCTAGGAAAGACTCGACTTAGGATTTTATGAGATCTTAATCAAAGACTCGACTGGAAACAAGGAGTTGTTTCATTTTTTAATGAGCTTGACACATGAAAAGAACCATGCTCATGACACTTATTTCATTTTTTAATGAGGTTGACATAGTAAAATAATTATCCTCATGGTCCGCGTTTCATTTTTTAATGAGGTTTACATAGTAAAATAACTATCCTTAGACTCCTTGATTCGTTTTTTAATGAGCTTGACACAAGACAAGGAACTATTCTCACTTTGCTTCATTTTTTAATGAGGTTGAGACAAGAACAAGAACTATCCTCATGACATTTTTTTCAATTTTTAACGAGGTTGATACAGGAACAAATTATCTTCGAAATCTATTTCATTTTTTAATGAGGTTGACACAGAAAATGAACTATCGTCATATGTTGTTTCATTTTCTAATGAGGTTGACACAGAAAAAGGACTATCCTCGTATGCTGATCATGGACCATATGAGAACATGGCTCCTAAGAGGTCCTCACTAGATGAGATAACCACGCTCTGGGAGGAATACATGTCATCCGGTACCAATGACAGATCGAGTTTTAATGCCCCTAGTACATAATGCACTATGTCATCTATGTGATCATCAACAGATGTGGAGATGGAATAGGTAGCCACATAATTAACCTATGGCAGGGAGGGTACCGATTGCAAACAAGAACCAATAGGGGATGATGGTTGCATAGGAGGCACCTGGTGACCAATGAATGACAATTGATCAATGGTCACTATTCTCCCTTCGTGTGGAAAACACACCAAATGGAAAAGTGAAGAAACAAGGGCTCCAATGACATAAACATAGTCGCGTACAAGGAAAATATTGAAATCTAAGGGACCTTGGACTACCATCACGTCTATATAGATAGTATTTCCTCCCAAAGTAATAGGGAACTTCAGAAATATCCCTAAGGGTTGATTGGTTCCTCCATTGGAAGCCAATAGATTCTTGGTGATAGGTACAAGCTGCGGGGAACCCAAATATTTCCAAGTAGTAGAAGGCATGATGCTAATAGATGCGCCTTCATTTAATATAGTGTCATTTACTACCATACATAGACTTGTATCGTGATCTGGAAAGGTACATAAGATGGAAGGTGGAAAGCAGTCAATTGACTCTAATCAAAAGAAATGAAAGAACTACTTGGTGGGGGTATCATATGATTTCCCCCATTTCCTTCAGGAGAAGGAGAAGGACTCTCTTGAAAAACTGGGATGGGAGGGTCACTCTTCGATTCATGAGAATATGAGGAGATGAGAAGAACATGAGTAGTATGATCATCGCTACTCTCTTCAGGAACAGAGTGAACAACTGAAGGTGGAGCCAAGTCAAAACTCTTTTTGACCAATGGCTAGTCGGGAATAGACACAAGAGAGCAATGGTCAAGAAGAGTAGGGTGGGCAAGAGATGAATCCACGTCAATCTCTTTGCCAGCTAGGAGAGGGTCAGAAGGAAGTCTCTGATAACCAACAGGGAGATGGACATAAGGAGCTGTAAGGTTTTCCAAAATTTTGGAAGACTTATCCATAAGAGGACAAAGGTGAAGAAAATGATTCCCTTCACATAACCTACAGGGGAATTTAGTTTTTCCCTTCTTCTTACCATCATTAATTAAGGATGTAGCATCGAAATGATCTCCAGAGGTTGATGGGGATGGCTGATCCAAATTTTGAGACCATATCTCTAAGACTCTGGGAATTCCAGGAAAATCTCGAAGGAGATGGTCACCCTTACATAGCCTGTAAGGGAATTTTACCTTCCATAAAGGATCAGATGGTTTTTCGACGTGAGGTGCATTTGGAGTAACAGTTGCACAGTTTTCCTCTTGCTTATTTGACTTATTCTTATTCTTCTTCTTATCCCCCTGGTTACTGGATTTCAAACTTTCACCAAGAAAAGTAGAAGAGGAAGGTGAATAAATAGGGGAAGAAGGTGAGAGGTCAACCTTAGAATCAATGTGAGGTGGTTCATATGAAGGAGATGGTTGGGTAGGAGTTGGGACACTTGGGACCCCAAAGGTAAAAAATAACCAGATAGGTAAACCAATGGTTAACCCAGGGAGGGACAATGTTTCCATATAAGGAGCACCAACATTTCCAAAAGAAGGAAAAGGACCAGGATTCTCATCCGAGGGGAATCCTTGACTGGTAGACTCTGGAAATGTTTCCATTGGAAATGACCCTAAAAGATCCCTAAGGAAGATAACTTTAACCAAGAATATTTTGTGGGTTGTTAATTTTAAGCCACTGAAACAAAACTTTTCCTTTTCATATTTTAAGAGTCGAGAAAAGGGTGAAAGGTGACTCTAGTCTCTTTCAAAGTTAACGAGCTCGAAAGGACAAGTGCTCTCTGATCTTTTAAATTTGAAGGCTCAAAAAGACCAAAATGACTACTCAGGATAAGCTAGGAAAAAGGGATTACCAGGTAATCGTGAAATGCTGAATAGCTCCTAACAAATCGAAAAGTATGAGCAAGCAATCTCCACGAATGTTGTGTTTGGTGTATCATGTTTACAAGGCGGCAGACTTAGCTTCCTATGGATAAAGGATTACAACATATAGCAGTCTCCCTTTATATACGCGATGGTATGAGGAGCACAAGTCCATATTAGTTCCATCTGATGCTGAAGCGAATGGTAACTTCTAGGTTTAAAGACACCGGAACACGTCTCTAGCCTAGACCACTAAATGTGAGTGTTAAGTTTCAATGCTTCCTTAGGTTAATTCAATAAATTTTAATGGTTGATCTTGAATTGGGTATCAATTCCAAGGCCCTATCATTGTCGTCTGAAAACTCCTACATGCATCTATATGAGAAAATAAATCTTTCTTCGATGAAAGTTAACATTAATTGAGGGATAGAGAGCACAAAATCAATGCAACAATCAAAGAATGAAATATTTCACTAATACATGTCCTAAATGCACTTAATCTTCCCTTAACAACAAAATAAGTTTCGTTTCATTTCCAATGCTTATGATGATGCAATTGTAGCTTCTTAGTGAGGCTACTAATGCAATATTTTCACTTAAGTAAACTAGAATGACGTTCTTCTTTTCATAAAATGAAAAATGAATATTTCACATAAAGCAATTTACTGAAAATTTCCACAATTCTGAACAAACAAGCATCGATCAAATAGAGAGCATGATAAATGAAACTAAAAGAAACTTCTTCCCTGAATCACACAAACCAAACACACAAATTCTTCAATCTACAAACCAAGCAATGTAATCTATGCTTGGAAAGAGAAAAGAGACACTCAAAATAAGAGAACAAGCGAGACTCTTTCACTCATTCAATTGAAAATGAAGCAATGAAGATGTTGCGAATGAAAGGCAGATTAAATAAAGTAGAAAATCAGAAAGTTGACATAATGAGTAAACAAACAAATGAATGGTAATTGACCTAGATGCCCTAGGTTCATAGAAACCATCCAAAAAACTCAAAAAATAAAGCAATGAAATTGCAAGCCAATTAATAAATCAAAACCAGCAAACAAAGCATTCTAGTCACTTTTGGGAAGAAGAAGAGAGTCTGAGGGTCAAGACACACTGGCACTAGAATGGGAGAAATTATAATTTTTTCTTAACTCAGAGACCAACGCACTTTTTAGGCTGAAAATAGCATTGATCAACATGACCGACATGACTGGCTAGGCTATAACTAGCACTAATAGGCCCGATCAACATGACTATTTGGCCGAAAGGAGCATTGATCGAGGGATTCAAAGAAAAAAAATAAAAAATAACTTCACACAGGGCTAGACTTAGCACATCAGAGGGTGGGCTAGTGCCTATATGCCTTCAAACAAGTCAATATAGATCCAAAAGACAATAAATTAAAACAAATTAGGAAAACAAGTAGAAAAAATAGATAATGAAAAGGAGATGTATTTCCCCAGCGGAGTCACCAATTTGTGGTGTAGGAGTATCCTCTCTGCGGACAGAGACGATCCCTCTAGCCCAAGAGAGTGTGTCTAGCCACAAAAAAGACAACCTAACATAAATTTCCTTATATTAGAATCGAATAAGAGGGCCTACCTCTTATAATGCTAATCCACTTGATCATGATCTTGCTTCCTTTCTCTAGCTTCCTTTTGTTCCTTTCGTTCAGGTACCTGAAACAACATGCAAGAAATAGCAACAAACGTGATAGCATAAAATCGAATTCAATCTAATTAAAAGGTCAAGGAGTCCTAAGCTATCAAATGTAATATTACACGTGATATAGGAAATAAACCATTAGTTGTATTAGAATATAATTCAATGAGAAATACAACCGAAGCCTTGACGTTGGAGATTTCCTTTGCAGTGTCCATGTCCTGCTACATGCCTTTTCAACACTCTTTTCCTTCCCTAGCTTGACATGAAATGGTTTCCAAGCTCTAACTCTCTCTCATCATGCTTTGGCTACCAAAGACTAGTATTTTGTCATCTAAGACTAATCTTCTTCTATCAAAAGCTAAAGATTTTAGAATTTTGCAACTTCACTATGTGTTGTATTTTGTTTATTGTAACCAAAAAGGGTAAGAGGAAGTGGTTTATATAGGGAGAGAAGGATAAGAATGAGATCCACTCAAGGGGAGAATAAGGTCTTATCTCCTTGGGAAGGTCCACTTTGAAGGGGCAAAGAACCTTATATGGAGTTCTAGGCCCTTATCCAACCAAACGAACATCCAACACATCTCCACTAGAAGTTTCTAGACATGAAACTTCGTTTCCTTTTATAAAAACTTTCCAAAAGTAGACTGGCATAGGTATTGGGCTAACATTAGTGCTGATCGGTGCATATTACATTGTAAACTTCCGCCACCAGAGCAGGTGAGACACAGGGAAAGAGCGTTGATCTTAAAAACTGGGTTTTAAGAAGGATTCTCTGGAAATGTTTTGAAGGGAGTGGGGACTTATTTCTTCAAACTTCAAGCGATGCAAGAGTATAGGTTTCACGGTGAAATTATAACACAGTAGTCAGGAACAGGGAGTGATAAGAGAGTGACAAATTACTGTGTAACACTCTCCTATTTTTTTCCTCTCTTATTTGTTTTCAAGCAATTTCTTCTCTCACTCATGTCCTCCCATTCTTGTTTAACAAATTCATCTTCCATTACTTTTACTCTCCCATTCTCATTAGTGATTTCTTATTCCAATTGAGCAACTCTTTCTTGAGTTAGAATAGTTTTCATTTTTCATCCCTTCCTTGGCGCACTCTCTCATGTAGCATGATTCTCCCTAGTGCACTCTCCTCCCCCAATATACTTTCTCCTTACATATGCTTTTCTCTCTAGAATACCCCTTGATACACATTGTTTCCATGCTAACTCCCTTGGAAACTTATTAGAGAGATAAATTCACACCTGAACAGATCATACTAATATTGGTTTAAATCAACCTATAGTTGGCTAGATCAAAGGAGATCAATAGAATTGGATGTAAGTGTACAAGAAAATTGTTGGCTTGTATGGGCCTGACCCAGGTTCAGAGGTGATTTAGCCAAGAAAATCATAGTACTACTGGCCCTTTCGTTAATAGTCCACGGAGTGTGAACTGAGGTCTCACCTGAAGTAGTATGGGTGGGGTGCTAGAACTAGGTTTCTGCACCCTGGGGATGTCTAATGAGCTTCTGGAGGTCCGTGGTTTGGCCCTGCACGCACATTGCTACGCACACTTGTTATTCCTTCACAACCTGCGATCTGCTTCCACACAGCCCTACTCGGGGCGCAACCCATATAATACCAAAGTTCCTTACTATTCAATCTGTTACTACCTGATTACTTAACTTATTTGTGTAATACTAATGATTTTACAACATATTCAGTAATCATATCAGTGTGTGTGATAAATAAAATAGTATAAATGTAAAGAAGGAAATGCACAAGAAAATACACAGAAGTAGGATTCAACTTCTCTTTATTATTCTTCGATCAAGATTACAAACTCGACACTGCCCTGCACACTTAGCTATAGGGGTATGCGCACTCAGCTGCAGACTCTACTAGGCCTCTGTGCACTCAGCTACAGAGCCTCTTCCTACTACTATGACGCAATACAGTTATATTCTTACTATATGCTCGAACCATTCATATTCTTATCTCTTTCTTGTTCGCTCTCTTTACAACTTAGAGTATCGCTCTATTTATACAATCCCATGGTCCACGGACCATGGATAGGCCAACATGACTTTACATTACATTACAATACTTTAGGGAGGACAACCCTATGACTCATCCTATACTTCATGCTCTGCACCAACAATTCATGGAGCCTTTACAATACACTTGGCTAGAACTTGGGCTTTGAGCCCCAAAACATGCTGTGGGGGGATTCCATGCCCAATAGGCCCCCAACAAAATCATTGTGACTCGTCCTGAGTCACTCTGTTTGTGTAGCAATCTTGGTGCAGAGCCCCTCCAACTGGTGCCGTACTACTTGGAGGTCCGCGACGCACTGTTCTACAGTTTGCTGGACTTGCTGCATGCGCTCTTCTGATGCTTCATTGTGAGGATCAACTACCTTCCTTAGCGCGCAGAGTCCCTACATCTATGCAAGCGTACCTTCAATATCTGTGTAATGGTGAATTCCTCATCAATCCATGGCTGGACGCACGCTTTAAGTGCCCTTGCTTGCTACATCTTTGCTAGCCATTGGGTGAGGACCACTGTCTGTGCAGTTCCCCTTACATTATCATACTGATCCTGAAGCTCGTGCGCCTCTGTTTCTAGGCGTTGTATGTTGGGGTCCTCCTGCAAGGCTGTGAGGACGCTAAAGGCTTGGTCCAATATACCGGTATAGTCTTGCACTACCTGTCTAATTTCTTCCAATCCTTTTTGAATAGCGCTAATGCACTGCTCTCTAACTTTCAAAGGAGCGGAAGGCTGTGCCTTCAGCCATAGCTCGACAATATGGAGATTCAGCTCCAGCTTTACTTGCGTTGTTTCCTCACGCGTGCTTAAAACTCCACTTGCTAGATAGTGGATATGCATCTTTCTTGGTAGGTCTACGGTGATGGACAACTCTGGGACTTGCCAGCATGCTTCATCAACTGTCTACATGATCTACTGGTTCTGTGACACTATTTCGTCACGCTGCAAGCTGAGGTGCTCGATGTTGATATTTTGCTCACTCATCACCTGAATCATGTAGCCCTCCCTAGCACGGGGCTCTGCTATTATGCCATCCTGTAGTTGGTATAATGTGTCTTGCAGAAGGGTAGCCAAATTTAGGCCAAGTCCCTTGATCCTGCCCACCAAAACTCTGTCATCCTCTTTCTTTGTTGTTACCACTCCTTCCGGTGGCACTATGTTGTTGGCCATCTTTTCACATAGTAGTTGCTCCACTGCTGATGTGCTTGGTGCGTCGTAGGTGGCTATGGTTCCTTCCTATGGGGGTTATACCTATAGTTCCTACAGCAGCGCTCTTAGGGCCCCCAACACAATCTGCTGCTCTGACATGGCTTCCTGGAGCGCTTCTTTGGTGACCTTGTGAACCATGTCACCGATGTCATAGAGGTCGCCTTCTGTTAATGTGATTGGGTCGATGGCCAATTTGGATGCCTTTACCTTTTTTCATGGACTCGATCTCTCCGTGACGTGTAGCCTTTTCAGCTGGGTGGAAGTTATGCCCGGGTCCGCGCCTTCTTCTGTGAGGTCCATGTCCTTTGCTTCCTATCCTGTAGACAAGTCCTGGCCCACCTCGTCTTGTGTTGTGGTGGCCCCTAATGCCTGTGCTACTATTGCTTCTTCAGCGGCCTTTTCCTGCTCCACAACTGCCCTTGCTACCTCGCAGATAGCCCTTACCTCAGTGGCCACTTTTTCATTGCGCCTATTCTCGGCCAACTTCGTGATGCACAACTTGGCCTCATCATTTTGTTTCTATTTTGTTATCCTATCTAGCTCCACCAAATCCGGAATGCACCACTTGGGGGGCCATGATTCTAACACTAAAAAGATTGCATCATCAATGGCGATGAAGGGGAGCTTGGTCCATTGTTTCACCGAATCCTTACGCACCTGGATGTAAACATTATGCGTGTCTGCCTTGAAGTCTGTAAAGCTCTGCAGACTATTGTGCACTGTGGGGGACAGGCGTGGCCGTCTATTGATCCACATCTAGATGCTTGCCTCCATGAGCACCCAAAAGATCTTTGTCTCGTGAATCCACTTTATGTCCTTGGTGGCCCAGAGAGACGCATACTTTGTAGCCTCTGGTAAGTCCTGTTCAATGTTATGGAACTGACTGTCCTCAGGCAGTTCCTCTGTTACCAACAAAATGGACAAGAGCAACCACGCGTAGTGGAAGGTCTTGCCCTGCTCCTGGGCTTCCTTGCACTTGGTCAAGAATTCCTCGCAGAGGAACTAGACCCAGTTGAATTGGACCCCCTCTATGCATTGTTCATCTAGCACAACTACCAATGCTGGTACCTCATCACTGCGATATTTTCTCATTACCTTCCCGGCCAGGAGTTGGGTGGCTACGTGCATCCCTTTATCTTTGATGCTGTTGATTGCATAACCCCTCATTTCTTCTCAAGATTTTATTTTTTCTTTATGGCCTACATGAGCGCCAAATCTCTGCTTTTTCTTGCTTCGCCATGGGGTCCTTTCCCTTATAGGGAAGCCGAGAAATTCTATGGATGAGATCCACTATGATGGGAATAGGCTCCTCCAGCCATAAGTACCCATCATGCACCAGGAAAAGCAGCTTCCTAATGATGAAAATAGTGATAGTTTCATAGTGAAAGTGTGGAATCCATAGGAGATGAAGTAATCCAGCCTTCCCCACACCGCGCAGCCATTTTCACGGCTCTAGTGTTGTAACTTGCCCCTTTTTGCTCTGCTTCATGAGGTTCTCCATCTCTAAGTGTGGGAACTTCTCACTATTCATGAGGTCACAATATTAAAACTTCATTGTGGGCACACATCCCAGGTGCGAGCCCTCAAACACAATTCCATCGGGGAGGAGCGGGGTCTGGAGTGCATTCTTAGTGGCATATAGGTCCTTTGGTATCTTAGTTTTCCCTTTCCATGGAGGGACGTACTCAGGAAATTTTGCTGTAGAGCACACTACCTAGATGTCCTCTTCCATGTATTCTGCTTCCTCTATCTCATTGATGAGAGCCTGTAGGTCCTCCTCCTCATCATCGGTCTCAATGGTGACAGCCTTGCCCTTTTCTTCCATTGAGATTTTACCGAACCGTGAATTCCACAGGGACATGTGGACTGGTCTCACTGCTTGCTTATATTTTTTTGGCCTCAGTGTTTGAGGTGAATTTGGGATTTTCAGTGTGACCCCAGTGTCTCAGGGAACATCATGTACTATGGGGCTCCATGCAGTCTTGTCGATGGTTCCTTCTGCAGATCCCAAACCGCTCCTAATAATCGTCATCCTATTTGAACTGTCTGTGGTCATGCATGAACTTCAGGGCTCAAATCTTGCTCGATTCTCAACACTCTATGCTCTAATCAACTGCTCAAATCTCAAGTGAACAAGTGTTGCCTTGTGGCTAGCCCCTAGAGTTTTATAGCACCTTTTGAATTCAAATTCGACCGTTCCCCCTAATTCTGGCTCATCAATGTTTTCTTGGTAGCAGATTGCCCCAAATCTTTCCCTTAATTTGTGTATTAAATGCCCGCCACCCACTCCCTTTTTCCTTAAATCAGACATCCTGTCATGAATAGTGACACCAACGGTCACTTCCCAGCCTACTCGCGTGGCAGCACATCCCCCCTTGTGTGGTCGTGAACTTTGTGACATGTTGATTCTGCGCCAGCTCCCAAATAGACTCCTTTATAGTCTCATGCTCTCTTTCAATTGCCTAGAGCACTGAGACTATGCTCCCTATGGCTAGTCAAGTGGCTGTACCACCTATGCGAGACTTCAACTGGCCTTTCAGTATAGTCTGTGGAAACTCCTCAATTGCCTTCGCGACAACCGACGCCACGCATTCTACTGTATGTAGTGCGCTCCCCTAGCTACTGCGTTTGGTGAGGTGCGGTCGTAGCCATGGCAGCAGAGTCATAAATTCTTGGTGACAATCTTCTAATGCAGTGGTATGATCATCCGTATCTTGCCTTGTCATCCTTGGTTTATCAATGAGACATGCTTGCATGATCTCATTTTCCACCCTCTTGATCTCAACATCCATCAAAATCCTTTTCTTCCTCAACCGTACCCGGTCCTTTTCGAGTTTGCGAAGTCTAAGGTTCCCTCGTCGAAGGGTTTCATGAATCTTATATGTTCGACCTCACGTATCTGTGTGATTTCTTTGTCTTGGTCATCATGCACCATCACAACTGCGGAATCCGTTACGTGCGGATTCCTTTTTGTATTCTCTTCAGAAATTACGATCTCTACTTTGTTTCACACCTTTGGAATCATCTCCGTGGTCAAGGTGTTGTACATGGTCCTACAGGCCCATCGAACCGCTGGCATGCACAAGTCCCAATCAGTGCATCTTGCCTGGTGAACCTTGTTCAGTACTCCACACGCCCTATTGAATGCTTCGTCATGGATAATTGGCAGCACGCGTCACCTTTCCTGCTACTACGGGTTGTTCTGATTCTCTATTCTGGGGGTGGTGTGCACTTGTGCGGGCTATACATCATATGTCTGTACCCATTGGGAAAGGTGGGTGCACAAGTTGTTCTGCCCCTACTGACTGGCTCTCATTCGGAGCTGGGTTTTCCAAAACATAGGCGCATCATCATTCTACATCCGCACTAGTCCTCAAAACTTTCTTAATGCGTACCCCACCATTGTGCGGGTGTTGCACGCAACACCCATTTTAGAGAATCAAATCGTTGTTGTTATGGTACTGCGCTTTCAAATTTGCTAAGAAATTCCTCCACCGCTAACAATCCATCATATGTTGGCAGCTCCCTGGTCTCTGTTGTCACACAACATAGTGATCTAATCATCACGTTGCAATTAAGCGTTGTTACTTCATGTAGCCGATTCTACCATCGTTCTACTTCTTCGTTTGAATCTGAAGTGCAGGAGATTTTGCGTTCCCAAAAAATTCTTCCATTTGCAGTCTTATTCACCCAATCTTGTTTTCATGCAGTTATCTTGTAAATACAATCGAGATTGTCATCACTATCATCGTCACACACTAGTTCAGTGTATCACGCTCCTTTGGCTGGATCTAGCGGTACTACTACGCATAGTCACTTTTTCTCAAAGATCATTTTGCGCTTCTTCAAATTTATGACTCTGTTCATATCGGTGGCCCAGTCTATTCCTAGTAGCACAGGATAGGGATTATTGTCATCGAATATCTCTATCACTTCAAAATCCACCTGTGCGCTCACACCTTCAATATCGACTGTTACCCCTTGCAATCTTCCCATGGGCAAAATCTTCTGTTGGTTTGCCATTCGTAACTGAATAGGGGACGATTGTAATGCGGGTCTACCCATGTATTCCCATGTTTTCTTTGGTAGTACATTCACATGTGAACCCAAATCCTAGATTACCTTATCCATTTCATACTCGTCGATTTGAGTAATCAACCTCATTTCCTTTCCTGTGTGCAATGCATGCTTTCCAAGTTTTCGGACCACGCGCGGTTCTCCTGACCCTATGCACCTAGTGATAAGTTCTTAGTGTCCTTTGATTTCCTTACTGTCACTCAATATTTTCATGCATGTCTCCAGAAAGGTAGTGAGCATTGAAGGATCCATCCCTGGTTCTAGTTGATCCTTACTACCTGAAGTGGAGGCCTCTGTGAAGCTCTTCTTAGCTTCCATGAATGTCTCCTTCGCACGTTCTAAATAAAATTCAGGTTCCTTTGTAGGAGCCTTACGAACCCACACACTTTCTTTTGGCTGCTTCCATTTATCATCGCCAGTGGTCATACCGCTCCTGAGCATCATGTTTACATTTGGGTTTTCTTCACGCGGCTTAGACCTCATCATCTATAAATTCTAAGTCAGAGGGGGCTGGAGTACCCCCTTTTCACGCATCCTCACTATCAACGAAGGGCAGTGTTTTGCTTCATGATCAAAATGAGTATAGTACCAACATGATGTTCTTGTCGTGTTTGTGCAATCACGGGCATAATGCCCTGGCCCTTCGTAATTGTAACAAATTAGTTGTCTGCGACCCCTTCCTAGTCCCATTCTACCACGACCTCGACTACGCCCCTGAAATCCAGTGCGCACCATCCCTACATTTGGGTCGAGGGCTCGTGTTTCAGTCTACACCCTATAGGCAGGAGTCTGATCGATCATTAGTTCGTAGCTTTGATAGGTGCGTTCATCATGGCCTACCGACCTGGAGAAATTACAAAACAATTGTTGGGACGTCTGCGTATACTTTTGCAACAGATGACAATTATCCATAGTTTGTTTTCCTCCTATCTGACAGATTAAACACCATAATGCAAGTGCCGCACTCGGTTGTGCCTATGCCTCAAGTCTTAATGGCATCGACCCTCCTCCTACCAAGTAGTTCGCGAACACTATAAAGTGGTCCTTGTCATGCCCTTGGCCTTTTAATTTTATGCATCATACTTCCTCATGTGCCTCTGGCCGAGGTGTCCTGTCCTATTTCAAACTTTTCATTTCTAGACACAGATTTTGTAGTTGTGTGTGGATTTGTTGGACTCCCAACTAAGGGTATCGTATAGGGGTCTCATGTAATTGTTCAGTTGTATTATATTCTTTTCATGTAGTTAACAGGGGGTTTGAGGGGCACCTGTAACCCCACTTTATGGGGTCCGGGGCAGCACCTCAGAAAATTTTGATTTTGGACCCTATGTTAGGTTGGGTGGACCCACCTATGGTTTTGTGCATGATTTTTGCACATTTTTTTTGGATGCGATGGTTTTTCGGTCCCTGGTATTGGACGTGATGGTTTTCGGTCCATGGTATTGGATGTGATGGTTTTCGGTCCATGGTATTGGATGCTTCGACATGTATACATGTGTACTATAACATTGAAAGGAACATAATGAAAAATCAAGCTGGTAGTCCCGGTTTTGAGATCCAGTGGGAAAATCTCTATGTATATGTGTTTTATGTGTTATGCTCTCGCATTGTTTATTTTTCTGTGTTTTA
Organism: Pinus taeda; assembly: GCA_000404065.3. Taxonomy (NCBI): domain Eukaryota; kingdom Viridiplantae; phylum Streptophyta; class Pinopsida; order Pinales; family Pinaceae; genus Pinus; species Pinus taeda. The sequence goes on along the minus strand of APFE031405054.1, from coordinate 263,960 downwards.
GAATCCATATGCAGATAATTTCTGTACGGGGTTAAAACCTACAATAATCTCATTTCCATCTCCAAAGCTTTGGCCTGGGTGGAAATTTTTTGTTGTGATAGCACTGTGCTTCAGTATGGCATAAGTGATGCTACAAACCATGTGCGATGTTGTCCATCTGTCAATATCATATTGGCTTTGCGAATCGTACTCTTCAACCTTTGGTCTAGATCGCAGGGGGTCTCGCCTGCGAGCATCACAATCTCTTTAAATGCAATGATTGATTGTGTTTCTGATTTTGGCCTGCTAAATTCCTTGTTCAACACAGCTTGGGTCTCTGTGATTCTTGCATTTGAATGGTCATTAGAATTCTTGATATACCATGTTAATGCGTGATCCTGCAGCGTGCTCGCCAGCGTAGTATTTTTAATATTGTCATCCATGATGCCTTGTGCTTCCCATACTGCTCTTACCACGAACTAGAATTGGTCTGGATTTTCATTCCCCACTCCTCTAAATACCGGTAGTTTGATCACACTCACCATACTAAATTGTGGTGGTGGCGGAGGTGGGGTGGGTGGAGATAGAGGTGAGGAGGGTGAGACAGGTGGTGGTGTGGGTGGAGGTGGTAAATGTGGAATTCGCTGCCTTATCAAATTGACTGTGCTTCTCGGAGAAACTTTCACGAGCTCTTCCTCGCTTTCCTGTGAGGTTGATATTAAGGGACTGGTTTCTAATTCTTCGCTACCTTTGCTTCTATATATCTTCCCGCTTTGCATAGCTCCAAACATTAATTTATTCACATAACCCACTTTTCACACAATAGCATCTTAATCCAAGTGTTTAAAGATTTAATATACTTACCTCGCGGTCCCTTGAGAAAATGTTGCTCTGCCTCACTGTAGCTGACAGTTGTGTTTACCGCAAACTCAGTGATAAATCATCCTATTATTCGGCCAAGCCAATGGTCCACAGCTCGTGCAATCTTATCTCCTGGCACTTCTAGTCTGCATAGTAATTATGGAGCCCACACTATTGGTTTGTCGAACCTACAGCTTCCCTGGCTGTTTGCTAACTTTGCGATCCACACATACAACTCAGAAGGGAAGGATTCAAAGAAAATTTCATGGATTTCCATATACAAGTAGCACTCCAACCACTGTTCCTTAGATACTCGTGGAGTTCTGTTTTCCTGCGTCATAGACTCATGAATCTTCTTGTCCAACTATTATTCAATTTCTTTCTTTGTTGGATTCTAGTGGCACGACATCAGACATCCCTTATGTAGATCCCGGTCTCGACAACGAAACCATTTGTTGGCTTATATGGGCCTGACCCAGGTTCAGAGGTGATTTAGCCAAGCAAATCTCGGTACTATTGGCCCTTTTGGAAACAGTCCGCGAAGAGCAGACTGAGGTCTCACCCGAAGTAGTATGGAAGCTAGAACCAAGTTTCTACACCCTAGGGATGTCTGATGAGATTCTAGAGGTCTGCGGTTTGACCCTGTGCGCATGTTTCTATGCACACTTGTTATTCCTTCACAACCTGCGATGCTACTTCCACGCAAACCTACTTAGGGCACAACACATATAATACCCAAGTTCCTTTCTATTCAATCTGTTATTACTCGATTACCTAACTTATTTGTGTAAGACTAATGATTATTAGAGCATATTCAACAATCATATCAGTGCACGTGATAAATAAAAAAGTATAAATATAAAAGAAGGAAATGCACAAGAAGATACACAGAAATAGGAATCAACTTCTCTTTATTATTCTTCTATCAAGATTACAGACTCGACAACGCCCTATGCACTCAACTGCAAGGGTCTGCACACTCAACTGCAGACTCTACTAGGCCTCTGTGCACTGAGTTGTAGAGCCTCTTCCTACTACTAAGACCCAATACACTTAGATTCTTACTCTATGCTCGAACCATTTATTCTTCTCTCTTCCTTGTTCGCTATCTTTACAACTTAGAGCCTCGCTTTATTTATACAATCCCATGGTCTCCAGACCATGGGTAGGTTGACATGACTTTACATTACATTACATTACTTTAGGGTGGAAAACCCTATGACTCATCCTATACTTTGCGCTCTATACCCACAATTCGTGAAGCCTTTACAATACACTTGACCAAAACTTTGGCTTTGAGCCCCAAAACATGTTGTGGGGGGATTCCATGCCCAACAAAAATTTGAATATATATATATATATATATACAATCATGAATATTTTCTCTTTTTCTATTAAAATTGTTGCCACATATGATATGGGTGATCCATATTTATGAAGAGATGAAACGAAATACATATTTAAATAAAAACACAAAGATACAACAAAACAAAACTTTAATTAATAAATAGAAATTGTTTAAAATTGTTTACATTAAGGAAACAAACTAGCTCGGGCGATGGTAACTTATCTCTAAGAAGAGATGTGACAACTACATGCCTTCTAAAATGTGTTACAATGAGGCTCTTAGGAATTTTTATCATCAAGAAATAATGGAAGGCCCTAAACATCCAAAAGACCTAACGCTAGGAGATGAAGTGGCAAAAATTTGTGGGCCCTACTAAGGTTAGTTGCAATGCCAACTTCTCGGGGTTGTAACTTTGACATATGACCTTTGTTTCATGCACACAGTAACATGTTAGAAAGGTTTACCCAAGGAAAAAAATATCAATTGTAAATATTTTTTCAAGATATGGGTTTTCTCGTTTCCCCAAAAAATGTAGTTTAGGGCCTCAAAACGACTTCAAAAGTTGGGGACCCAAAAAATTGCCAGAAATAAAAAATTGTTGAAATAGGAAATTCAAAGGAAAAAGTGTTGGGGGTGCAAGTGGAAGATGTGAGTGGACAACAATATCCACTTATATTAGTCCTCTCCCCTTAGGAAGAAATGGTCACCATTGCATTGAGTGCCTCCATGAGATGGGGAAAGTTCTACTAAATTTGGTCACTAGTGAGCCACTTGCCTTGGTGCAAGACCTAGCCAGATTTAATAACCTGGTATAGTTGGATGCTATGTTGGAAAGTGTTTTTAATCTATGTTTCCATGATATGATCATTTGTAGCTTGTTCTATGCAATCTGGATTGAGATATGTTGGTGTCAACTACTCAACAATGTCTGATGTGTCCAAAATTGGTGGGAATTATGGCCGAAGGTGGTCCACATTGGATATGGGGTGCAAGCAAAGGAATTGAGGGATACTTAGCTCAAAATCATTGTTACCCATGACCTTATTGATGTTGTAAGACCCATATCGAAGTGGTTGAAGCTTCCAATAGGCTCTGTTGAGGTATTCCTTTTATAGATGCAACCACACCTTGTCACTGACTTGAAACTTATGTGGCACTCGATGTTGATCATGGCATTGTTTATACTTGGCATTGGATTTATCTAGGATATCATCAACCTACTAGTGGATGAGTTGGATGCATTCAATAAACCTGGTAACTTTATCAACCTTAGACTGTACATGTTCAAATTATTCCTGTGTAGTCACAAGAAGCATGGAAACATCATTCAGGCACAATGGTTGAAATCCTAGGGCCAATTGAAAGGGGTTGTGGCTAGTCGAGGTACAAAGAGATCTATTATATTTTTGTTTCACATAGGGAATACTTTCATCACATGTTTGCGGATGCTTGGAGTTGTACATGTCTGGCCATCAGTCTAGGGATGGCATGTTGTCGACTTGGTGAGCTTGGCGTCCAACAACAACCAGAGGCTCAACCATAATGTGCTTAGAAACCTATTGTCCTGATCTAATATAATGGTTTGCAGGATCCCAAAATTCACCCACACTCGTTTGAAGAATAATTTGGCAGTATCTTATGTTGTGGTATTCTTCTTGCAAGTAGCGAATATAGCCATCTTAGAAAATCTATAAATGACCACAAATACATAATCATTACCATGCTTGGTAGAAGGAAGGCCAGATATATAATCCATGGATATGGATTCCCAATGTTGACTAGGAGTAGGCAATGGAGTGTATAGGGCTTGCTTCTTAATGGTTGGATTGGTGATGTCACATGCTGTGCAAGATATGATATATTTTCCAAAATCCTCTTGGAGATTCGACCAATAAAAATACTTATATAGTACTGCTACTTCTTTTTCCATACCAAAATGTCATGCGACCAAACTATAATGTGCTTCCCAAATCATCTTGGCACGCTCACTTCAAGAAACACAAAGGTGCCCTAGGTATCATAATAATGTGTCCTAGAGGTGGAAGTATAGTACTTTATTGCTATCCATTAACATCTAGTATGTGGTGGTAAATTTTGGATAATTTTTTAATGTTTCATCCATCTAGAAGTCTCGTTCCCACAAGAGTTGATAATTTTGGGCAGTGCCACAACCGGGGGCCAATGGAGGAAATTCGCAACGTCATTGGTGCTTCCCTTCTTGTATTTAATGTTCAATAAAATTGTTTCAAATATGTGGACCATTTATGGTGGCAATTTTTCTGCAACTTCCCTTTTGTTTATATCAATTGAATAGGTCTTTGATTTATGTGGATGATCGTCTCCTTCCCTAGAATGTAATGTTTCAACTGCCATCAAGCTTGCACAATGGAATAAATATATTTATCGTAGGTGGGGTGTTTTCAAATCGTATCAGAGAGTGTATCACTATAATATGCCACTAGATGCACTTTCAGGGAGAGAATTGCACCAATAGCATATTCAAAGACATCTATCTCAATTTCAAATGGTTGTTGCAAGTTTGGAAATGTGAGTATTGGTGCAAAACAAAGGAGGTGTTTTAGCTCAAAGAATTCTATCTGTTGGGAATCAGGTGAGAAAAACTCTTTTTCACTCCACCCTTGGTAACTTGGCTCAAAGGAAAAGTGATATGAGAAAATCCCAACATGAACCTTCGATAGAAATTGGCAAGGCCCAAAAATATGTGAAGCTTTATTGGAGTTGTTGAGGCATTTGTCAACTAGAATAGAATGACCAACAAAAGGCCTTCCTTGGATTTAAAGGTGGTCTTCCATACATCTATGGGTTTTATTGGAGCTTAGTGATAGCAAAATGTAAAAACTCTTGTTGAAATCTTTGGCCCCCTTGAGCTGGTCAAGAAGTTCATCAATTTGTAGGATTAGATACCTACCCTTGACAGTCATTTTATTAAGTTCCCAATAATCAATGCAGAGTCTCCAGATCCCATCCTTCTTCTATACGAGTATAATTGGGCTCCCACAAGGTGATTAACTTGGTCAGATGTGCCACTTTTGTAGCAACTCTTACATTTGTTGCTTGATCTCATCGTTTTCCAAAAGAGAGCAGTAGTATATTGGCCCATTGTATAGAGGTATTCTGGTAGTCATATTGATCAAGTGCTTGACTCGACAGTGTTAAGGTATCCCTTTAGATGAGGAGACGATGTCCTTGTACACTTCCACGACCTTACCCACTTTGTTTTGCTACGTAGAGGAAGACATTTTAGGGGCCATGGATGTGGTCATGATATTCACCTTACTTTGAGAGTGAATAAATAAAGAAAAAAAAATTCTCAGTCTAGGAGATGATCTTATTGAATTTTTTAGAAGAGGTCAAATAAATGGCGGTAGGTGGGTCTACCTCTGGTATTCAGTATATTGTTTTGTGCAAAGTAATAATAGCAGTTTGAGGATTGGACTCATACATAGCATGATGCTTCCAAAAGTATGGTTTTCCTAATAAAAGATCACAATATTCAAGGAGAAACATCACACAATACCTCCTTCGTGAAGGACTTGACGTTATAGGGAAGAAGACATTGTTGGCTAACATGGAGATCTCGTCCTTGATGGATCCACCCGATGGTGTATGGATGCAAGTGTGCTGTGGTTAGTAGGCCCAACTACTTAATGACTTCTACTAAAATGACATTATTTTGGCTCCCACTATCGACAATGAATTGTAACAGAGAACCCTTCACCCACGCTTGTGAGTGGAAGAAACACTCCCCCTCCTCTAGATCTCTGGGCTCAATATTCTGGACCTTGGTGGTGGAAGCAATGGCAGTGGAATCTGCATCAACAATTTGGTGGAAACTCTCTTACAATTTTTTTTGGAAAGGAGAGCGAATGTGAGTAAGAGTCGAGAAATCTAAGAGAAAGTGTTTTTCATCTTCAACCCTCCTAGTATCGTAAAGGTGACATATTTTTTCATCCCAAGATCTTTTGGGAATAGACCAATGCCCGATTTCCGTTTTGAATCTCATGAGAATTAATTCATATATTTGCAATGTACATTTTATTCTTAGCATTAGTCAAGACAAAAAGATAATTTTGGTTAGAAATAATGGGTTGATCATCTCCTTATAATACCTTATCTTCATTTTTCCCTCTAATTCCTTATCATCCCACAACTTATCCTTAAATTTGAAGGTAATAATATTTTTAAAATTATCCTTATCCTCCAAGATGATCTCCTTCTTTATCCCCCAATGATCAAGCCAAGATTGTGTATCCTTATGCCATTCGCGCTTGAGTCATAGGTGGGGTTTTTAGCTAGAGTTAGAAGAAATTTTGGGGAGCCTCTTAGCTTCCACGTTGTAAATATTCTTCTTATACATCAGATACCTAAATAGGGCCATGCTTTCAATGGGGGAAATGCTAAATTCAATCAAGAGGATGGGATAGGGAGTACTTCCTTTAATCTGGAGGTTGTAAGTTATAGATTGCGTTTGGATCAACTCAATCTTCCTCTATGATTTTCTAGATATACTACAAACCCAAACCTCACAATCATATAAAATAATAGGGGCGACGAGAGTCTCAAAGAGGAACTTTTTTCTAAATCCAAATTTAAATATCAGTCAACTTACACTTGTTTTCAAGTTTGTAATATATTTTCCAACCTCCAATAATCCTTTTCTCAATGCTATGATTCATTTTGAGATGGTTATGAATGCCAATACCTAAATATTTTTATGAAGAAACCTGCTCCAAGTAATTGTTATCATAGATGAATTTTTCATGGTTAATCATTTTGGATTTAATTGTCATGACTTTAGTCTGATGGTATTAACAACCATACCCATCTTGGAGCAGTAATCATTAAATAAAATATTTAAAACTTTCAAAGATTATAATATAATATATATATATATATTATATATATATATATATATATATATATATTATATATATATATATAATATATATATATTAATATGTATGTATATGTATGTTATATATGTATATGTATAGTATGTGTATGTATATATGTATTATATATATAATATATTATATATATATTATATATATATATAATATATATTATATAATTATATATATATAAAGTCAATTGGGGTTATCTCAGATGGTTGGGTAGAATGGTTGTTATCTCCCACATCCAAGTTCAATTCCTTACCAGTGACATGATGATGAGAAATATTGTTGTAATGACTACGTGCCTATGGATATTGTTGTATTGACCCAATAAATATAGCAATTGTATTCTTGATTGATTTAATCAATGAAGAAAGAACATTAACATCTTTAAAAACAAGTTTCAAAGCTATAAGAACAACAAAAATGAAACTTTGAAAACATTTACTAATTATCCCAAAATGTTTTTAAGTATTTATAAGAAGGATGAAAATACTCTTCTTATTACTTTCACTGAGTGCAAGAATTTGTTGAACTCTTAATAGGTTGAATTTAAGTAAGAATCAAAGGGTTCCAATAGTCCTAACACAATTTTTACTAGCTAGAGCTTAAATATCAATTTCAAAGAGTCTAATAAGAATGACACTATGATCTTGAAAATGTTTTTATATTAATTTATTCCATTTTTTTAATTATTCAAATGTACAAAATGTCAAGAGTTGCTAATCTTAGGTAATTTAGAGAGATTATGTTTAAGTAATTGCAAATCATAGGGTTAGAGAATATTCAAAATTTCAATATGATGATATTTATAGTACTAAACTAGTTTTACAAAAAATGTGGTTGAAATATACAAAGTTCCACTAAATATTTTTACAAAATTGTGCACTATTATGTGAGGAAAAACGAATAAAATCTCCAAGGAAGAAGAGGATAAAACCATTGTTCAATGGAGGTTGACCAAGGATAAATTTTACCTATAAGCACTTTAAAAACCTAATAGCTCTTCTCAATTGAGAATTTGATCCAGGGCTTTGCAAGATATACAACACTTATTATGTGGATTCCTAGTCCTAATATCCCCTCCCTTAGGAGCTTCTACAAAAGAATTTTTGAATCTTTCTTTATAGGAGTGGATCTAATAGCTCTTCTCAATCGTGAATTTGATCAAGGCTTTGCAAGATATGACATACTTATTATGTGGATTCCAAGTCCTAATATCCCCTCCCTTATGAGCTTCTACAAAGGAAATTGTGAATCTTTCTTTATAGGAGTGGATATTGGGGTTGAGATTCTATAGAATACTTCTTGGATGTTTTGCAAAACCTTGCATAAAAAAATTTAACTAAATTATTTTACATAAGTCTTGACTATTGAAACAAATATCTCCATTTCTAGGGTAAACTAAAATTTTATAGTGAGTTTCAAGCTATTACTTTATCTGCAAGGAGGAACTCAATTAGTTTTGTACCAAATTACAAATATATTGGAAATATAAATTAAGTGAAATGAAACTAGTGTTACAATGAAAATTGAGAAAAAAAGACTCACTTTTTTTGCATTGTAGTTATACATCTTCATTGTGGATAATGATTTCCATCAGTTTTATTCAACCTCTATTTTGTGAGAATTTTAATACTAAAATGACTATCTGTATTTCTAAGTGATAGGCATCGATGTCTTCGAGTGATTATTTTTTTTAGTTCAAAGAAATTTACACTTGCATTTTCTTTATTGTTAATATCTATATAGAGCATAAGGTTAAGTAAAAATTTTATGTACACTCTAAAAGGACTAACATAAATGTAATAGAGTACCCATTCATTGGTGTTTGCAAATATTTAGTACTTTTAAGTAATTATTATATTCTAGTTGTTGACACCTAATCCTTGTGATTGGTTAAATATCTGTAAATAAATAAATGAGAAATGTGAACAGTCATCGGGAGATGAACTGAATAGTCTCTCCCTCATGTATATAACAAACCTACCTGATTGAATGAAGAGGAATCGATTTTTCTGCCTAATGGAGTTCCTGCCTGGCCTGACATGGTATCAGAGCCAGCTCCTTTTTTATCCTTTATGTCTTTGTAACTCCTGGTCTGCTCCACTGCTCCCCATATAATTCAGCAACTGATTACCTACATTCTGTCTGCCATCCCTGCACTCTCTGTTTGATATTCCCCTAACATGGTATCATATGTCTGAACGATAGACATTTCATATGTTTGAACGCTGGATGTTTCTGGTTAAAATAGCTACTGGGAAACGAGCCCCAGTCTCCATACCTCAACGTTGTCCCACCTCTTGTAATTCACATTACCTCTGTTGAATGTTGCAATATGCGGCCCCTCCTCCATATGGATTAATACCTCTCCTTCGAGCCTTAGCCTCTCGGCCCTCTCCTAACTACGCATTGCCTCTCATTGAATACCATACTTCGATCCCCCTCTACACTGCATTTTTAATAAATCTTCTCCCACAAATACTTGTGTATGTTTCACACTGCCATACTCCATACGTTGATTACTATTGTAATAGCTTAATATTTCCGTTTCTAGTCTCCCTGCTCACTGCTACTTAGCCACCAGCGTTCACGGATTCTCCTTGGAACTTGCCAGCCCGAATGAATATTGCCCAGTTCACTTCGATGGCTTCATAGTTCACAATATTGGCTTGACATGTGAAAGGATTGGGAATTGTCTGATGAGCTGCTGGCGACGCAAAGCGCTGGGCTTTGGGCTGTCATTGTAAAGACGTTCCATAACTTCCACCTGCTCTGCTGTATACCAAATGTACTTGCCCGCTTCCATTCCAAAAGATTGCGCTGTGGTATTTCGGAGAAGTTAAGGTTATGCAGAATACTTTCAATTGACTTTTGTGGATTGAATAATTTGGTGCATTACTATAACAGTTGATTCATTTGTGGAATTGCTCAGTAGTCTTCTGTAGATTCCTTTGACAACATAGACAATAATTGCGAAAATTCCATGAAAGATGAAAATAATTTGTTCACATATATCTTGGATATTTCTTGTGAATTTGGATTGAGATAGATTTGAAGATAAAATATTCTGCATACCTCCCTCTCCATATATCATATATCATATATCAGAATCAATTTTCTTTTAGCAGCAGAAATATTTTTTACAGCTCTTGGATTTTACAATGCATTCAATCATATCTATGGTGGGAATAGTTCTCACTAGCAAGGAGAACTATCATGAATGGTCTCGGGTGATAAAACACACCCTCATTTTCAATGAGTTGTGGAAAGGAGTGTGTGTCGGAGAAGGAGAGAATGACCCAGTACAGCCTACCTCAGACAAAGAGCTTGTCATTTGGGAAAACAAGAATAGCAAAGCTTATGCATTAATCGTATCATCTCTAAATGAAGAGGTGAGTTGCCATATTTCGTCATATTCAACTACCTTTGAACCCTTACAAAAGCTGACATAACTCTATGACTCACATTCTGCACTTGAATTTGTCCAACTCATGATTAAACTCTTCACTCTTGAACTACAAAATAATGATCCTCTTGCTCTTGCATCTGAAGTAAAATATATAATGCATGACATCAAATCCACTAAGGTTGAATTAGATATTACTCTTATCGCTTTTCTCAAGGCACTTAATCCTACTTACTCCAATTATCTTGAGTCTTTGCAAGCAAATGGAAATTTCAAAGATATAACCTTTGACTCTCTTGTGAAAAAGTTTGCTGAAAGAGAGAAAGCTTTTGGAAAGAAAACAGTCCCTGAATCTTCTGAAGAGGCTGTGTGCCTTGCTCATAAAGAAAATCATCCTGCTCAAGACTCCACAAGAGGAAGAGGTGGTCAAAGAGGAAGAGGAAGATATTTCAGAGGAAAGGGGGGCAGACATTCTCAAGGAGAAAAGGAATATTTGCACTGCATTTGCTGCAAATGAAATGGATCACATGATGCCTCTACATGCAAGCTACCATGGGACAAACTTGAGAAGAAAAGAAATCAACAGAAAGGTAAAACTGATGATACAGACAAAGGTAAAGCACCTGAATCTGCTCACTATGTTGAGGCACAATGTAACATTGGAGTAAATGAAGATTTCTTTAATGCTTCACTTGCTTCATGGAAAAATGATTGGTTGCTTGATTCAAGAGCAACCTGCCACATGACTCATAGAAAAGATTTTTTTGAATATTTCACTAACAATGTTTATGGAGCAGTATGCTTTACAGATCAATCAAAAATCAAGCCATCAGGGCTTGGTACAATCAAGCTTAAACTTCCTGGTCTTCCAGACTTTCTTCTAGATCATGTTCTATATCTCCCACAACTCAAGAGAAACTTGTTGTCCTTGGTCCACATCCACGAGCAAGGTCACCCCATTCATATGTTTGATGGCAAGCTTGAGGTAACAAAAGCATCTGACCACTCACTTGTCATGAGGGGAATAGAAGAAGAAAGGATTCTCAAACTACAAGGAACCTCTGCTCATGCACAACATTTCTCATACAATGCTCATCATGAAGAAGGCACACTTCCATCAAGTTTATTATGGCATGCTAGATTTGGACATTTGAACTATGATAGTCTCCGCTTGTTGAAAAAAAATGGTGTTGTTGGTTTGCCTACATTTCCTAGAAAACTTAAGCAATGTGATGCTTGCATTCTAGGAAAGCATAGAAAACAGTCTTTTCATGATTCACATTCAAGAGCACATAGGAAACTTGAACTCATTCATTCAGATTTATGTGGTCCAATGCCTGTTCCTTTTGCCAATGGAAATAAATATAGCATGACATTTATTGATGACTACACCAGAATGTGTTGGGTTTATTTATTGAAGAACAAATCTGATGCTTTCCTAACATTCAAGAATTTTCATAAATGGATTGAAAATGATGCACAATCTCATATTGGGTCTATTCGCACTGATAATGGAAAAGAGTATACATCAAATGAATTTGAACACTATCTTCCCCAACATGGGATTAAACATCAAACAACTGTGCCTTATAATCCCCAACAGAATGGTGTAGCTGAAAGAATGAATAGAACAATCTTGAATATGGTACGATCCATGCTTTTTTTCAAAAATGTAAAGATAATAATTTGCGCTGATGCTGTTCTATGTGTTGCATATATAAAGAATAGATGTCCATCTAGTGCTATAAGAAACAAGACTCCTTATGAATTGTGGTATGGACATGTTCCTTCGGTAAAACATCTCAGGATTTTTGGTTCCACCTGTTATGCTTTG
>APFE031405054.1:234968-251590 GCA_000404065.3 Pinus taeda | reverse complement strand
TAAGTGATGTAATTGATAGAATTGGGAGACTCAATCTTGATTCAGTCCCAACTCAATCAACAGAGTAGCCTGGACCATATCAGAAAGGTACCCCAAAGTGGCTAACAAAGGCACTTGAAAGTGTTCATCCTGATGAAGTTGGAAAGATAGGAACCAGAAATTCAAACCGACAAAACAGAGGTGATGTAGATGACTCTAATTCACCTGTTGATATGGATGTTTCTTATGATTGTGAATTGAACTTGTCTACAGATTTTGTACCAACTTCCTTCAAAGAAGCTTCTTCTCATGATGAATGGAAAGAAGTGATGCAAAAGGAGTATGATGCCCTCATAAAGAATGGCACTTGGAAGCTGGTTGATCCTCCATCAGTAACCAAAACAATTGGCTACAAGTGCGTCTACAAGGACAAGTATAAAGCTGATGGCTCACTTGAAAAGCACAAAGCTAGGCTTGTGGCAAAGGTTTTGCACAAAAGCAAGGGGTTTATTATGAGGAGACTTTTTCCCCCACAACAAAATGGGCCACCATCCGGACACTCTTTGCACTAGCAACTCAGAACGGTTGGAAAGTCCATCAAATGGATGTAAAAACTGCTTTCTTGAATGGAGATCTAAAAGAAAATGTTTTTATGTCCCAGCCTGAACGATTTGCAGTGAAAGGACATGAACATAAAGTATGCAAACTTGTGAATTCCTTGTATGGCCTCAAACAAGCACCGCGAGCATGGTACGAAAAACTAATTGAGCATATTCTGAAACTCAATTTCAATCATTTTGATCTTGATGATGCAACTTTATTTGTCAAGAAAGTTGGCAAAACAGTTGTATATCTTGTGGTATATGTAGATGATCTTTTGATGACAGGGAACAATGAAAGTTATATTGCATCCATAAAGAAAGAATTAGGAAAAAGTTTTAAAATGACTGATTTGGGCTATGTTCATTACTATCTTGGCATTGAAGTAACCGAACATCCAAAATCCATATTTCTTTCTCAAAAGAAATACATTGGAGATTTGTTAAACATATTTGGCATGATAGAGTGCAATCCTCTTTCTCCTCCAATGGAACAAAACTTAAAGCTCACATCTATTGAAGGAAAGGATTTTGAGGATGCAACAAAGTATAGACAGCTTGTAGGAAGTCTCATCTACCTCACTACTACCAGACCAAACATTTCATTTGTTGTTGGAATCCTCTCCAGGTTTATGCAAAAGCCTTGTGAGGGACATTGGTCTATTGCAAAAAGAGTTCTAAAGTACTTGAAGGGAACTCAAGACTTTGGAATCAAGTACACATAGGTGGATGAATTCAGCTTGATCAGATACTCTGATTCAGACTTTGATGGAGACAAAGAAACTGGGGTATCTACTTCAGGATATGCTATGAGCCTTGGATCAGGAGTTGTCTCCTGGAGATCACGTAAACAATCAGTTCCAACAGATTCCACAACAGAAGCAGAATACGTGGTAGCAGCTGAAGCAACAAAATAAATTGTGTGGCTCAAGAAAATTCTTGAATATTTGTAGGTAAAACAAGTACAATCAACTGCACTCATGATTGACAATACCTCTGCAATAAAGTTGGCCAAGAACCCAAAGTTCCATGATCGAACAAAGCACATCAATACTAAATATCATCTGATTCGAAATCATGTTGAGGCCAAAACAATCCATCTCCATCATTGTTCCACAAATGAGAAAATTGTAGACATCTTCACCAAAGCGCTTGGAAGAGAAAATATTGAACGATTTAGAACGATACTTGGACTTACCAACATCCCTTCAGATTAATGGGAGAATGTTGACACCTAATCCTTGTGATTGGGTAAATATCTGTAGATAAATAAATGAGAAATGTGAACAGTCATCGGGAGATGAACTGAATAGTCTCTCCCTCATGTATATAACAGACCTACCTGACTGAAAGAAGAGGAATCAATTTTTATGCCTAATGGAGTTACTGCCTGGCCTGACATTAGTAATAGTTTTTGTCTAATAATATTTATTTTGATTAATAAGATATTTTTTAAATTTTAATATTTGGTTGAATTTGATAAATTTAATAGTACTTTTACTCTTCGTATGGTATTTTTATTTAAAAATAATAATTAATGAAAAATAAAATGTATTGCATCCAATATAAAATGCTAATATATTTGTTTTTATTATATTTTTGTATTATAATTATAGCGTGTTTATAAAAAAATATATAATAATGAAAAATTCAATAATATAATGTGCTTAATATTACCTAGTTTATCTAACTCTTTTAGAGTTAGAACCTTCTCATACATGCAAATAATTAATCTAAACTAGCAAATAAAAAATCTCATGGGAAGAGTTATCATCAACAGAGTTGACACTTGGCAGGAAATGATCATCTGCATCACAAAGATTAACAGATAAAGTTGACATTCCTAATAGGAGGGTACACAATCTTCCCAATAATTTAGCAAATATTTCCTTTGATAATTTATGTTCCTTTGATAATGAAAGTGGTCCATAACCACCAATCTAGGTTTAATTTCCAACATAACAAACAAACAAGTCAATATCTTAAGCAATGTTTTAATGGTGACAATGTCATTGACATGCCTGTAAGCTTCTAGTTTAGTTTCTCTACCAGTTTTATTTTCATTTTGACAGCCTTTCAGATAGCATATAGCATTAGTAATCTTAAAACTTTGAATGTTTGATACTGGTCTAGTTTCCCAAGTAGCAGACTAGTAGCAAGTGATAGCTATCAATCTATATCTTTTTGAATAATATAATATATAATATATAATAATTATATATATATAATGATTTTAATATTATCTTTAATGTGTTTGTAATTGTAAAAAAACATAATTCTTTTGCACAAATCCAAGGAAACTAAAATACCTAACAATTAATATATATATATAACTCATACTTATTGAGGACATGAATGACAAGTACTTGTAGATGGTGTAATCCATATAAAAATCTATAAATGATATGTATTAAATGTATAAAAAACTAAATGAAAATTTAGATTTTTTTTAGAGTGCAAAACATTATTTCAAATATGCTAATATTATATTTCAAAATTCTAAAATCAAATTATTAAAGTGCTAATATCAAATTCCAAAAATACAAGATTAGATTTTGAAAATGAAAATATTGAAACCAATTTTGCAGTTTTGGAATTCGGTAAAGGCACATTCAAAACTAGACTTTGTACTTTAGAAACCATAATTTTATACTTTAATATATTAATTTCACCTTATATCTAAAGGGGATAAATTGAAACTAGTCCAAATTTAATGAAATTGATGTTGTCTTATAACTAAATTCTAGCACTAGAGCTTAAATAACAAAACAAAAAATTTGCAAAGAAAATATCATCTTCGAAATCATTTAAAGTTGGCAAGAACATTCCAACCATAGGGAAGTTATTGAAAGGTAACATTGTTTCCTCTATCGAGGATATATCAAAATGGTTATCAAAAACACACTATATGATAAAACATATTCACTTTTCAAACAGTGAATACAATAAGGAAGAGTATAAAAGTGACAAAGATGAAGAAACTCTAGATATTTAGAGCAATTTGAAACTAGTGTGCTTGCTAAAACACTAACACAAATCTTGGAAATGGAATAATTTAGAAAGGAGAATAAAATGAAAGTGATGATTAAAGGAAATAACACAAAAATGAATAGGGATGTTATATTACATAAAGAAGTACTAATAAAATGAAAAATATGGATAGTATGCAACATGGAGGACTTAAAACATTGTTCTTAACCTTAAAGATTCAAACTCAATGATGGGATTGATTATATATAAAACAAATAAATTTTAGGATAGATGTGAGTGAAAAGCATATATATGATTTAATCAATATTGCTATTAAGTATGTTTTCGTAAATTTTGAGAACATGATGAACTAATAAAGTCAAGAATCTAATATATTTCATGTCAAGAACATGAAAATTTAGGATGAGAATAAGCCCTATGCAAGTGTACCAACAATTCTTATCATGTTGCATCCTTAATTTTCTTCATCTAAGAAATATTTTGATAAATCAAAATGAACCAAATATACATACTATGTAATAGGAGGCTATCACACAATATAGGAAAGGAAAGAACTCTCTCAATACTATTAAACTAATGACAGAATTAGAAGATGCATAACTAATGTTTACATTAGGTTGACTAATCCAACATGTTCAATTATATCAACATAAGTTCAAAGAAGAGTGTGATAATGGTCAAGCATGTATAAATAATTAGTCATGGAAAAAATAGTTTTAAAAAATAGCTTACCAGTGGATAACATTAATGAAGTAAGACAGGTAAGTGATTATTTCAAGCTATGGATCTTCATTTTAAATTAAAATTTTAAATTGGTGACATTTGGAATTTAATTAACGATATTTTCTGAAAATGGGAAAATGGGGAGTTGAAAGGGGAAAATGTAAAGGGAGATGAGAAGGCTCAAGTTTATATTTATGGTTTTCTACCATAAATTCATTTTATTACATAAAAGAGCATACATATATCGAGGATCAAAATATATTGAACTGAGCTTTATCAAGATCTTAGTTTAAAAGATACACCACTTGAGTTTTAATTCTAAGTATTTTTATTTGATCATTTTTTTTTGTTATTACAATAAACATATATCTTCCTCTTAAGTTTATTGATTAAGCTTCCTATTTCCATATTATGTAAGAATAAAATTGTTTATGATATTAAATGATCTTGTCAAAAATGCACATATAAGTGGATCACAGCCAAACCTGATGTTTTTCAAATCTAAAGAAGCCTATTTGGTTAGTTCAACTGATTCAAATAATTTGATGGTAGATTCTTGACCTCGACTTATCTATATTCTATAATGTTTATTTTCTAAGTTCACTAGGAGTTTACAAGTTGTTTCTTTCAAAAGATAATTAATGTGGCAAAATAATTTAATTATTGCACTATGAATGCTTATTTTGAGTTTCATGTAGTTTCATTTTATCATTTTCATGCACTATCGAAGTTAAGTGAAGTATTGTCCCTACGAATATCTCATTTTATCATATTTATTGCAAGATTGAAGCACCCCTTGTCTCCTAAGGAATTTATGAAGGCACCCCTTGTCTCCTAAGGAATTTATGAAGCCATCTCAAGGAGATGGTATATTTTGGGATCTGACTAGGAGTAGTTATAAGGGGATAACAATGCAATTTGGAGTTATAATATGTCAAGCGAATATTTCAAATATTTAAACCACTTGCCTTTTGGGGAAAATTAAATCAGCTAGTAGAGGTTTCAAGGACATCCTCACTACCATTTTGGGTGCAATACATATGATCCAATATAGGCTTGAGTTAATTTGATCTTATTTTATTAAAACATTTTTCCTCTTCAAGAGGCATTATCCTTAGACCAAGGTCAACAAAGTAATATTTCAATATTCCTAAATCATCACCACAAATACATCATATTATTTTCAATCATTCATATCAACATTAAATTTTAATTCTGAAATAGTATCATTAATGCTAAATGTCATTTTCAAATATCATCAACATTGTGAAGTCACCATTTTTTCTCAATAGTCTATGTCCATTTTTAAAGTAGGTGTCCAATGACCTCAACCAATTATTCAACATAGAAATAACATTATTATTAAATATCATATGACCCAATTGCAATCTATTCAAAATAATTATTTGCTATGTATAGGACTTAATGGTACTTTAAAACATATGATAGTTAGTGTGTGTTGGAAGCACCTATAACACAAATGACGTTTATGCACATGAAAGGGATGACTCTTCTCTCCACATACGTATGTTAGACAAATAATGAGGTGACAAAAAAACTCTTATTCACAATATAAACTTGAAACATATTGATAAGAACACTCATACGATATTTATGTGAAAGAAACAAAATGCATGACTTGGAGAGGCATTGACTCTCTAGAAGTTTGAGAAACTTGTCATTTGGTCTAAGTGTAATGTCGGAACTTTGATGCATTTGTTATAACGTGATTATGCTAATAATTAAAGTAATAGGATAATAAAATTGTGTTTTCAACATGCAGATAATAGTTACTATATGAGTCTTAGATGTTTCCCTTGGGATTGATATTATGATATTAGGAACCTAGCTATGAACATTAAGATGAGGCCACATGTTTGAATTATTATACAATCACAAAAACCCAAACTACTTACATAGCTTGAGGAAGTAAATAAGACATTGGTTATTCGCTTCACCTTTCCTAGATCTCCCTTAAAAATTAATACAATCCTTAAAGAAGATTCCATCAACCCTTCCATATGCCTAAGGAAGGGTCGACCAACACCTCAATTGGCTCCCCCTTGACAAAAATACTAGGATTGAAGAAAGATCAACTAAGCTTCCTTAGGATCCCATTAACATGGATATTGAAGAAGACTTGGTCCAATATTCCTGTGCTTCTCCCACAATGGGAATAAATCTTCAAGGAAATAACATATTCATTGTTATAGGTTTCTATAAACCTTATGAACCATCATTATTTATGATCATTCTATTTCGGTGACATTATGTCAACATTAACCAATATCTTCCAATCACATGCCTTAGCATATGTATTCTTAAATTATTTTCAAAACTAAGGTTCCTTTCAATGGGATGTAAGGAAAAAAAATTCATGTTAAGGAGTCAATTTTTCAAATCAATGCTTAGGACATGTACAAAGGGCATGGTAGGATTTGGAACAAAAGAATACACATGTGAAGTGACTCAATGTAATAATGTTGATTCGCTTGATTTATATGCTTGTGGAGCTATCTTTTTAGGTTTCCTTGAATGTAGAGGCAGAGCATTAGCCAGTGATAGTTATCCATCTGTACATTTTTGAAAGTTATATATATATATGTATATATATATATATATATAGATATAGATATAGCATATTTTAGCTAAATGATTTTGGAATATTATTTTTATGGTGTTTGTAATTATAAAAATTCATAATTATGAAGACATGGATGATAATTACTTGTTGATGTTGAATCCATATAAAAATCTACAACTGATATGTATTAAATGAAAAATTAAATAAAAATTAGGATTTTTTTAGAGTGAAAAAATATTATTTCAAATATGCTAATATCATATTTCAAAATACCAAAATCAAATTATTAAATCAAATTATTAAAGTGCTAACATCAAACTCCAAAAATACAATATTATATTTTGAAAATGCAAATATTGAACCAAATTTTGTAGTTTTGGAATTCGGTAAAGGCACGTTCAAAACTAGACTTTGTACTTTAGAAACCCTATTTTTATACTTTGATATATTAATTTCACCCTGTCTCTAAACGGGATAAATTGGAATTAGTCCAAATTTAATGAAATTGAGGTTTCCTTACAACTCATTTCTAGCACTAGAGCTTAAATAAAAAAAACAAAAAAAATTGCAAAGAAAACATCATCATCCAAATCATTTAAAGTTGAGAAGAACATTCGAGTCATAGGGAATTTATTGAAGTTAATTTGTATCCTTTACCTAGGACATAAAAAAATGGTTATCTAAAACACGGCATATGATCAAATATATTCACTAGGGTTTTCAAATAGTGAATACAATAAGGAAGAGTATAGAAGTGACAAAGATGAAGAAATTGTACATGTTTAAAGAAATTTGAAACTAATGAGCTTGATACAACACTAGTGCAAATATTGGAAGTGGAATCATTTAAAAAATAAAATAAAATGAAAATGGTGATTAAAGGAAAGGACACAAAAATAAATAGGGATGTTATCTTACATGAAGAAGTACTAATAAAATGAAATATGAGGAGTGAAAACATTGCTTAAGCTCAAAGATTCTAACTCAACGATGTGATTTCATATATGATATTATATATATATATATTATATATATAAAAAGGTGAGTGAAAATCATGTAGATGATTTGATCAATATTGTTATGGAGAATTTTGATAACATGATGAAATAATAAAGTTGAGAAACTTATATATTTCATGTCAAGAACATGAAAATGTTGGATAAGAACAATCTCTATGCAAGTGTACCATTAATTCTTATAATGGTGCATCCTTAATTGTCTTTATCTAAGAAATATTTTGATAAATCATAATGAACCAAATATACATACTATGCAATAGGATCTTATCACACAATATAGGCAAGGAAATAAATCTCTCAATACTATAAAGTTAATGACAAATTTAGAGTATGCACAACCAATGTTTACATTTGGTTGGCTAATCCAACATGTTCAATTCTATCAACACAAGTTCACAGAGAAGTGTGATAATGGTCAAGCATGCATAACTAATTAGTCATGGAAAAAAATAAGGCTAGAAATTAGCTGACAACTTGATAACATTAATGAAGTAAGAGAGATAAGTTATTACTTCAAGGTATGGATCCTCATTTTCAATTAACATTTTATATTGGTGACATTTGGAATTTAAATAATGGTATTTTCTGAAAATGGGAAAATGGGGAGTTGAATGGGAAAAAATGTAAAGGGAGATGAGAAGGCTTAAGTGTGGTCTTATGATTTTCTAGAAAAGCTTCCTTTTCTTACTTAAAATAACATGAAAATATCAAGGATCCAAATATATTAAACCGAGTTCTATCAAGATCTTAGTTTAAAAGAGACACCACTTGAGTTTTAATTCTAAGTCTTTTATTTGATCAACTATTTTATTTCTATTATAGTACACATATATCTTCCACTTAATTTTATTTATTAAGCTTCCTATTTCCATATTATGTAAGCATAAATAGTTTATGATATTAAGTGATTCACTCATTGGTCTGCTCTTCAGAGATCAATTACCTTTTTTCAAAGAGTTCTTTTGCGTCTAGACATCTTTTGCAAGTCACTTTTGGTTCTTTGGTATAAAGTTATTTTCATTAGTGTCGAATCAAGTAGATGCTTTGAAAGTCACTTTCGTTCCATTGGCAAGCAATAGATCACAAAATTGTTTATATTGAAAGGAAGTGCTTGTTTTTATTCTTGTGTTTCGGAAAGTGAAAGTGTATATCTTTGAAGTATTTTCGAAACATTTCTTGCATTCAAATCGGAAATTGAAAGAGATTTTCATGATTAGTGAATTGTTTGCATTTTGGTTTTCTCTTTTGCAATACTTTGCATTGATTGCATCTTTAGTGGAAAGTAAATGATTTTCATTTCTAAGGCATTGCATTTGTTAGTAGAATGAAATATTAGATTTCATTTTTACTTATTGCGTTGGAAAGTTTGCATTGATTCTTTTGCATTATTTGATGCATTCATTGGTTGTTTATCTTCCTTTATTAGAATAGCCTTCATTGAATGAAAATTTTGATTTTCATCATTTAGTTTCATTCTAGGAGTAGGTGACATCGTTGAGTCTTCAAAACTGAAACTTAATTAAAAGACAAACTTAAAATTTACCTCAATGAATCTAAGCAACATTTGAAATATTAACATTCATACTTAGTGGTCTATGCTAGAGACGTGTTCTGGTGTCTATAAAACTTAGCAGCTATCGTTCGCAATATTCTTGCATTAGAAAGTGATAGCATAGACTTGTGCTCCCCATACTATCGAGTATATAAAGGGAAACCCTCATAGGTTGCAAACCTTTATCCATAGGAAGCCAAGTATATCACCTTGTAAACGTGATACAGTGAACACAATATTCAGAGAGATTTCCTACACATACGTCAGGTCCTTAGTAAATTTATTTGCTAAGGTGTATATTGCAGTTCATAGTTACTTGGTACTCCTTTTTTCCTAGAGTTACCTAAGTAGTCATTTCGATCTTTTCTGAATCCTTAAATTTGAAAAGATCATCGAGCACTTTTCCTTTCAAGCTCGCTAAACCAAGGAAAGTGACTAGAGTCACCTTTTCATCCTTTTCACGACTCTTAAAACATGAAAAGGAAAATTTTTTGTTTTTAAAAATAACTACCCACGATAACATGTCGACCCATGCAATCTCTTCTTGGCTCAGTCTTGAGTAAATTATTGTAATTTTACTTTTAGTCAACCCCCAACAAATCTCCTTTCCATTTCTTCTCTTTAGAGAAAGTCATCATGGTTGAACCATTGAGTTATTCCAAAGTTACCCTTCATTGTCTGATACTAAAGTGTCTTCACAAGGAGTTCACCTAGAACTTCCTCAGTCACTTGAAGCTCAAGGTTTGAACTTGGGATTGTATCGAGCATTCAACCCCTTTCTTCTTGTCCACCACCGTCGAATTTCTTGTCACCTCAAGAATCTGACCTAGAACTCCTAAGAGTCCACAGAGGTTTGTCTTATATCCAATGAATCTGTGATTCAATCCTATTGTGATATATCCTCAACGTCCTTACAATCCTTACGATTGACCTGGTGTTCTTTTGGAGTTATCTCCTTGTACATCTTGGATTCCTCCTCACTAAATGTTTCCACCCATGGATTCAGAAGGTGAGATTCCAACCTCTTCTCTGGGTCATTCATACATTTATGCTACTCATAATCCTGATATCGATGATGAACAAGGGTATAAATTTCCTCTAGAAGGCTTTCCTTTTACAAGAAGAGTCCCATCTCACACACTTCCTAAGACCAATGGGCCCATGTTTCCACCTAGTTATACAACCCTAGAATAGTTAGTTTGAGGAACTCATAGTGCTTCATCTTTGTATCAAAATCCCATTTGGTCTTCCAATGCCATGCCTACTTCTGGTTTGTTTATTCCAAAGGCGACCTATCAAATTTCTGTACAAATTGTTGTCACGACAATTCTTGTTCAACCTATGATTCCATCGCAACCTGTACCATTGTTTCAATCATCCATTATGGTACAATCGACTATTTTAGGTTAGGTTTTACTTAGTTCTTCCACCCCTCCATCCGGTGGAAAAAATGTGGCACTGCCTAGGGGGGTTAAATCCAAACATTCCTCTTGTGTCAACTAAAACCAATGTCAGTGGATTACAAACTCACATGGTTGGAGTCAATCAACCTTATTCTGGTGGTATTCCTAACCCTGTTGGTCCATCCAGGTCAAGTAATATTGAGTATCAATAGCCTTATATGGCTCATATTCCACTCCAATAGGCTTGTTCCCTTATGGTTCGTAAGCCTTGGTCAATCCATCTTACACTCCACAAGCTGAAATATCCTTGCCTCATCTATGAGGAAGACCATTATACCAAGGAGTTTCCCTGAAATACTAAAGTTAACTGGTTATTGAAAGGGAATCCACCTGTTTTGAAAGAACCTTTTCGATCTCAGAAGATGCAGTTGGTAGACCAACCACAATCTTTTGCCTCCTCTGGTTCCCAAGTTTTCATGATGCAAGGTTCATTGCCTATTTCAATTGCTACTTGAACAAAGGACTATCAAAATATGCAAAAGCATATGGTGGAGAAAGAAGTCACTGATATACCTTCTACTTCTACTCCATCCAGTTCTAGTCCGCTCCATATTGAGCATCCTAACAATGAGTCTGTAATTCGACCACCTCCCAAGGGTGTACTTCGGAAATCATCTTATAATCTGAATGCTAAAGCTGCACAACATTATAATATTGTTGAAGATTTAGCTCAAGCACATTAGGCGATGTTTTCTTTGGAAGTTATCCAAACATGTCCAATGCAGTGGAAATCATTGTTGTTTGCTATAGGAACCATTGCTCTTGCCGATTCGATTTTTATTACCTTTGATCTTGAAAACCATGTTCCTCATATTCCTCATCAGATTTCTTTTCTGATTCAAGTTATCATTAAAGGAAATACGATCCATTGGAATTATATTGATGAAGGTGCTTCCACCTGCATCATATCTATTTTGTGCAAGAAGGCCATTGGCTCTCCTCCTCTCAATCAATCCCCAAACACTTTAGAGGCCTTTGATGGTAGAGGCTCCCATCCATATGGTATTCTCACAAATATTAGGGGAATTGTGAGGTATAAAATGGGCCTCCTAAGAAAAATGTACAACCAAAATAAAATTTATAAGAACCAATAGGATTCGAGATCATGATGTAAACCATGGGGGATGATTCACCATTTTTGGAGTAAAAAAGTAAAAAGATTAAAAATTAATAAGATAATAAAACTACTTTTTCAACTTATCTCCCTCACTTTTTACTTAAGTTTTGAGCGAGATTACTCATTGGATGAAAAATTTAATTCCTCATCCAAGGAGTTCCCATATTGCATACTTTCGATCGACCCTGCTACATGAAAAATGAGAAATACATGAAAAAATTTGATTGCAATCACATTTTTCATGTATTTCACATTTTTCATGTAGTAGGATCCATAGAAAGTATGCAACATGTGTACTCTTTGGATTAGGATTCAATTTTTTCATCCAATGAGTGTTTCCACTTGAAATTTGAGTAAACTCGTAGGGAGATAAGTTGAAAATATGAGTTGAAAAAATAGTTTTTTATTTTTTCCCTCTAAACTTTGATGATGTAATCTAATATTATTTGATTATTTCCACTATTATTTATAATTTCCTTAGGAGGCCTATTTTAGACCTCAAAAATCCCCTCAATTACAACCTTTGTCTCAGGCGAAGTTGGACCCATTCTATGTTTTGTGTGGTTTCTTATTTGTTCTGGGTGCTTAGTTTTCCTCACGAAGGAAAAATTTTCACCGTCGACCAAGTGTCCTTTTTCTCTTCCGTTCATTGAACGACAATGTCCCATATGTGGAAAATACCAAAATTCCTTATAAGAGTGTGGGGACAGGTCTTTTCAAAGATTCTGCTTTAATGGGTACTTTTACTCTCCCACCTTCAAATGTCACTTCGATCAATATGATCTCGGTTTCTACGGATCCTTGGATTATTCCTACTCCAGATCAAATTGATTCATTTGGTGATTCTATGTCATTAAGTCCATTAGAGCATGACTATCAAGAAATTATCTTGGCTTCAACGACCGCTTAAAAAGTCATGCTGTTTTCAGTATGAACCTAGATACTTATGTGCCATGTCCTTGGGTTGGTTCATGGGATTCTCCGGATCCTTTGAACGAGACATTCCTCATCGACGAGAGAATCGTTGAGGTTATGTCTCTAGATGAAACTCCTTGGAATGATCTCCATCATCGTTCTTCATTTCTTCCCAGCCTCAATGAGATGCCTTCATCTCTTGAAACGTTCGTTACTCATTTCCCAACACATCCACTTTAAACACCTGTTTTGGTGCATGAAGTCCTGTCTGAGGGTAATATGGGAAACATTACTACAACTATGCCTCTTGAAATTTCCATTAAACCTGGAATTGCTGAGAACATTCATATTGGGGTGTCTTGTTCTCCCGATGAGATCAGGGTTTACAATGACCTTTTTATAGAATTTCTAGATGTCTTCATGTGGTCATATGAGGAAATTCCTGGTATTGAACCAGCAATAGTGGTGCATGAAATACCTACCTATCCTAGTGCAAAGCCTGTTTGTCAGCGACTTCATGCTATCCATCCTCAGAAGGCTACTACTATTAAGGCGGAAGTGGAAAAGATTTTTAAAGCTGGTTTTATCTATCCAATCCCATTGATAGATTGGGTGTATAACATTGTCCTTGTTGCTAAAAAGTAGGGAACAATTTTCATTTGTGTTGATTATCGCGTCATCAATCGCGCATGTCCAAGATATAATTATCCCACTTCGTTTATCGATCAGATCATCAATGAGTGTGCTGTGAGTGAGATTTTCTATTTTATGGATGGTTTTTTCTGGCTACAACCAGATCAACATCTCACATGTTGATCAACATAAGATGACCTTTATCTATCTGTGGGGCACTTTTTCCTATAAAAAGATTCCTTTCGGTTTAAGAAATGTTGGCGCTACCTTTTAGAGAGAAATGTCTTATGCATTTCATGATATTTGACACATTATTCAACCTTACCTTGATGAATTACTCACTTATTCTGCTAAGCGTCATGACTATCTGGACCACTTAAGATCCATTTTTCTACAATGTCGACATTATAACATTTGTCTTAATCTGCACAAGTGCATTTTTGTGTTGAATCTAGTCGTCTCTTGGGTTTTGTTGTGTCCCGTGAAGGTATTTGAATTGATCCTTTAAAAGTTGAGGCTATTATGAACTTACCCCCCCCCCCACCACCTCTTTGCTTCAATTGCAAAGTCTCCATGGAAATGCTAACTTTCTTTGTCGATTTGTTCCTAACTATGCTGAACTCGCCAGGGGTTTTACTCGCTTGCTTAAGATGGGGATCCCTTTCATTTGGGATGAAGTTGCCCAGAAATCCTTCGATGCTTTAACAAACATGCTTATTAATGCTCCTTTAATCCATCCCCCTAATTATCGACATGATTATTTCCTATACTTGGCTGCAACTAATAGTACCATTGCTATGGTGTTGGTTCAAGATGATGATGATGGAACGAACATGTGGTTTATAATTTATGCCAAAATTTCCTTGACAATGAATCTCGACATTCCCATGTCGAGAAGATTTCCTTGGTAGTATTCCATGTTTTCCAAAGATTTCATCATTATATCCTTTTACGGAAAACCATGTGATTTTCGATTGCAACCCCATGACATATATATTGACTCGTCAATTACTAGTAGGAAAATTACTCCAAATGGATTGTTATCTTGCAAGAGTTTAATTTGGAGTTTACTGCCACCAAATCAAAGAAATCACTTTTTCTTACTGAGTTGATATGTGCCATTCCGTCTACAACCACTTCTACTAATTTTACTGAGAAAATTCCTGATGAAACTCTATTTCTCATCAACATTCTTGACCTGTGGTATGGAGATATTATCTTTTATCTTTAAACCCAAACCTTTTGATCTAATTTGTCTTGATCTGACTGACGTTGCATCTGGAATCAGTCCCAACCCTATCAAATTCTTGGTGATACATTGTACCAAGTCAGTGTGGACTCTGTTCTTCATAGATGTATAACAATTGAAGAGGCTAAACGGGTCCTGAATGACTGCCATTCTGGTGCCTGTGGTGGTCATATGTCAGGCTACCCCACTACTCAGAAAAGCCTTCGCACCAGTTATTTCTAACCTTCCATCTTTAAAGATTGTATTCTAGATGTCTAGAATGGCCATGAATGTCATATTTTTTACTGCAAGTAGCACACCCCACCAACACCCTTACACCCAGTAGTTACTGTTGGCCCATTCACTAAATGGGGCATACACATCCTGACATGTAACCCTGGCTCGGCCAGGGGGCGCAAGGCTATATTATCATCTCCGTTGACTACTTCACTAAATGGGCCGAGGCGATGCCCACATACAATGTTGATGGTGTCAATGCTGCTAAGTTCCTCTTCAACCACGTCATAATGCATTTTGGTGTTCCTCAAGCCATTGTAACTAACAATGGATGACATTTTCATCAGTACATGATGGCAGAGTTGACTACTCAATTGGGCCTTCGTCATGATAGCTCAACTCCTTACTATCCATAGGCCAATGGCCAAGTTGAAGAAATTAATAAAGTTTTGATTACTATGCTTGAACTCACCATTGGGAAGCATAAAAATCACTGGCATCTTATGTTATTCTTAGCTCTCCAGGGATACAGAAATTCCACTAAGATGGCCATTGGATTCACTCCATTTCAGTTGGTTTGTGGTTTAGAGGAAACTCTCTCGATTGAATGTGAAATCCCTTCACTCAAATTAGTTGTCGAACTTCTTCCTAATACCTTGCATGAAGAGGAACGACTACTCTACCTTGAGAGGCTTGATGAGAACCATTGCATTGTTGCATTGGTAATTGAAGCCAAAACGAAATGTGTCAGAGTTCATTTTGATCAAACCATTTCTCCTTGCACTTTTTTTAAAGGTGATCTGGTCCTCCTTTATGTTTAGGCTAATGATAATTTAGGTGCTGGAAAGTTCGAACCTATGTGGCATGGGCTATATATCATCAATTTTTTTTTGTAAAAAGGTGCCTATGAGCTAGTTGATTACGAAGTAAATGTATTATCACAACCCTCAAATGGATTATATTTGAAAAAGTATTATGTGTGAAATTCGTGTAATGACTTTTTGTACATTAGTGTGTGAATTCATTAGTGTGCGATTTTTAATTTTTAGTGTGTTCGTTTGCTTTGCAGACATGTGTTTTTCTACTTACCTTGTGTTCCACCCAAATTGTAGATGTCTTCAAGTCATTATGTTGATTTTTCTGATGGTTCTTGTCGTAGCACATAGAATTTGACTTCTGCAGCTTGGGCACTCTTTTCCGCTGATGGCGAGTTGATTGACTTACAAGGTATATGCCTCGGTTGGAAAACTAACAATATTGTTGAATATAGTGCATTCATTGAACTATTCTTAGAAGTAGTTGCTCTTGGCATTAGAGATTTAGTTGTCAAGTTAGATTCACAACTCATTGTGTTACAGTTAAACAATCCTTATTCGATAATAAATCCATAGATATTACGTATGTATCTACGTGTTCGATTACTAGAAAGAAATTTTGATTTTATCACATATCAACATATTCCACACAATTTTAATACATTAACAGATGCATTTTACAAACAATGTTATTGATATACATTTGTGTAATTTATAAAACCAATCACATCATCTGATACATAGACACATAGTAGGAAATAAAACAT
>APFE031405054.1:207745-233829 GCA_000404065.3 Pinus taeda | reverse complement strand
CCCCTTCCTCATAGTCAACACCTACTATCTGATGGGCTTCTCGCCATGCTATTGGCCACATGCCAGGCGGCCTTTTCAACCTAACATATGCACATTTATCACAAGTTACATCATACTTACAATTTTACATAAAATTCATAAAACTCGAAAAAATAAAAAAAATAAACAAGTTTTACCTACGTTAGTCCATTGTTCTCCTGGTGGCAGAGGTAGATCTGGAACCCATCTGAAATTCATTTTAGCATAAGCATAATCACCCACAAAATTAGTTGTAGACATAGCCAACCGAAAAAATATGGAGGGAAATGCATATGTTTCCCCCCGCCCCTCCTCGGGGCATGATCTGACTCCACCGCACTAGCCTCGGATCCTTGGGGAGAGGATCTGGTACCTCATCAATTTGGTTCCAAAACGAGAGAACCCGCTCTAGGAAAAAAATAGCTAGAATTGAATTGAAACCAAATTGTTTCAAGTTCCCTCAATCACCTTTAGTTAGTTGTCTCTTCATATTATCCAGTAGTCCTCCACACCAGTTGAAGACTATAGGAGTCAAACAATCTATTGCATACTGGAATTGTGACTGTGAAGATTCATGGAGAGCTTGTGTGCTAGATATGTGAGCTATGGTGAACAAGATAGTTCGCAAGGGAAGGTTAGTAACTATTACTATCTTTACTTTCCCGCCCATGGTCATCTCTGAACTTGGGCAATGTCTCCTGACTAGACTACTAGTACTTTCACCTCCTAGACTATATCCAAAGATTTGGACTCTCTCTCCCCCCTAGGAAATCCAGTGATGAAATAAATATATTTTTGTTCTAGCACTAGTTCCTGGTCTTTAATTATGAATAGCTCTCAATAAACATCCCATAAGTTGATCAAATACAACAATAACTCCATCTGACCTCTCAATCCTATGGTCTTGAAAAACTTCAGCAACCCACAATTTCTTAAAGCATTGATGCATTATGGATCTTGGGCTTCCTGGTGGTCTTTAGCCTCCTAGCCTCTTTCTTTCCATTCTAGAACCATGATCTCCTACAAAACACCATTAAAAATAAATTAGAAACTTTTTCATGGATCAAAATCATGAATTTGTTTCTTTAGAGAGGGTTTTTCTTCAAAACAAAATTCCACCTTGGCACCATCACACTTGTTTTTAATAATAGATCAATGTAATCACAAGGGCCTTTGGGCTCGAGAGTGATCATCGCGGGTCCAATGAGGAAACCCATGATGATCATCGAAGTTTTAAAATTTTAAAAATCCTTCCTTTTGGCATAAAAATTCCATTAAAAATACATAAAAATATGATGAACTGCAAGAGCAAGGGCATACCTCTTACTTGCTGCAAATGATTCATGAAACAATGCACTAGACCTCCTACACTAGTCATTTGAAAATTGAGCAAAATAGGGCACAAATGCACTCTCAAAACTTACTTTGGTGAAATGGTAAAGCTATTTTTACTTATGGCCTATTTACAATTTTTGAGTTCATTTTTGTCAATATTTTATTATTATTTCTCGATATCAGTGATGGGTGAATTTCCTTGTGCAGTTACAAGTACTTTTTGATGAAAATGTGATTATCATTGACTGATTCAAATGATTTTTTGTTTTATCTCTTTTTCGGACTGGTTAAAAATAAACGAAAAAGCAACCCCCTTGGAGTCATCTTTAAGCCCTTTTGTGACTCTCGAAAACTGAAAAGATTGTTGAGTACTCATCATTCTGAACTCATTAAAATAAATGAATTGATGTCGTCTTAGTACACATTTACCCTTACACATTTACCCCTTTTTCAGGCTAAGATTGACTATTTACGAAAAAGTTACACCTTGGTCGATATGGTCAAGAGGTTCTCTCGAATATTGTTTTCTACCTTTTCAGGTTTGAGGGATAAATTATGAAAAGGGACATGATGTAGTTTTCTTTTTCGTCTCTTTTAAAATCTCTAAATATAAAAAGGATACCGAGTTATTCTTACGTAAGGCTTATTAAAATTTTATGATGAAAGACTCTTCACCGTGATGAGACTGAGTTTCTCCTTCCTAGGACTCGTAAAACTTACTAGGATAGATTCATTCGAAGAATGAACTTACATGACAATCATATGCTATCCCCTTCAAGCTTGTGATAAAAATAATCGGGGTACTCACTGAGAAATAGTGGGGAAAAAATGAAAATGAAACATCCTTTTATAGGCAGCATGTTTCTCTTGAACATGAGACTCTTCTGCTTTCGTGTCGAGTTTTGGATATCCTCACTTAGTCACTTGTCCTCCTCGGTTTGGGTGATTCATTTTTGCCTCTCATTTGACTATTCCATTTTTTCATCATGACCTTTAGTTCTAT
The DNA here is from genome assembly GCA_000404065.3 of Pinus taeda. Classification (NCBI taxonomy): domain Eukaryota; kingdom Viridiplantae; phylum Streptophyta; class Pinopsida; order Pinales; family Pinaceae; genus Pinus; species Pinus taeda. The sequence continues at coordinate 231,473 of APFE031405054.1, read as the reverse complement.
GTTGAGTCAAATGACGCCACACTCTGGAGTCATGTCACCAATGTTCAAGAGAAGTCCTATCTACAGTTATTTACCTATACATTATCTGAACCATTTTTATAGTCTTGGATCTTATTCATTACATTCCACTTTATTCCTTGTTTTGTGTTGATGATGGGGGACTCATCATTTCCCTCATTCAACAGTTTGCTTCATGTCTACTTCAGCTCAGTATCTAGGAAGATGACTTAGAAACTCCCTTTCAGTACCTTAGAGCTGGCATGCCTTAATGGCAAGTTCTTCACATTCGATGACAGTTCTTCGTCATTGACCTTCGATTGGATGATTCCATGAGTGTTCGACTTCATTTTCATTATCACATTCACGGATTGTATTGTCGTACCTTGAGATCCATTGTCATTATTGGTGGTTTCTCTTGTACCTCTTAACGGTCCACATCATTGTCCGATAATCAGGAGGTTTTCTAGCATGTTCCACTTCAACACATTCATTCACATGTTAGAATTCATACTTTGATTGGGTTGGGATGGAGCACAAGACCCTGAGTCTTATTTGATGTGACTTAGGCTATGTGGAGTTATATGTTATTCATAATTGTACACATGTTTCTGCTATATAAATGGTTGTGACCATACCATGGGACTTTACATTTATGATGATCCTTCTATATTGGATGGTTGCACCCATACCATGGGTCCTTTAATATTATCCTTATCATTTGGATGGATGTGTCCATACTGTGGATTCATATTTTGATATCAGATATGTATATGTATATGTGTCCTTGATTTTCAGCTCTCTTGACAGTGTTTGTCCTCGTCCTTGCAAAAGCTAGTAAAGCATCTTATCCATCAATCTGTGTTTTCCCTTCATGCTTTTGGGGGCATCTGTTACACAATATATTGTCACACCTCCTGCACTACCCCGTGACATACCCCGAAGTGCCTGAAACATGACCATCATGCAATGTACTCATTCATATATGCATTTTAGATCCTTCCTAAGACATTCATTGGAAAATGTCTTGAGTTTCCCCTGAAGGAAATAGCTCTAAAACCCTAATTTGAAAATGATCACCCTTATGAGACTAAAAACACCAATGATTGCTTATTTCATTGTAGTTGACCCGTGATGGCATCACTCTATTCACTTATATACCTGTGATGATCCCAAAAAGGCAATTTCCCAAAGAGAATGAGAATCTTCCTAATCTAGAAGCTTCTAGAGTGGCGAGATGGAGGTTGTTTGGCATAGATGAGGTCGAATTCTCCCAAATTGGCCTCTTGGTCTTATCCCTATGAGATACCTCCTTAAGATAAGGGCCTACTCCTATCTTTGGAGAGATCCTAACTCCCTTTCCCAACCTATATATTCATTCTCTCCCATTCCCAAATGGTTGGTCTATAACTATTTGCACCCTTATGCTAAAATTGTGCCTATATGCTACTCATTTGGCTTGGAGAAGGAGTTCTTGGAGAGGTTAGCTTGGACTTGGATATTTATTCAAGTAGATCCTATCAACATCAAGGCTTGGTTGTATGCTTCCCCTTATTTTATATTAATATGAAACTGTTGATTCATCTTCCCTAAATGTGTATGCTCATGTATCATTTAGCTTAACATTCCTTGATCAGTTAAGTAGGTTACTTTTGAATATGCTATTTGTATTTGCATGCCTTATTGTGTCTTGATCTCTTGTGCAAGTGCATAAATGCTATGAGAAGTAGGAACGATCCCGTGATGCAAGTGATTCAAGGTATTCAATAAAGGAGATTGATATAGCATCAGAATGAGGTAGGCCATCTTATTCGTCTCTCTTCTCAATTGTAACTTAAGAAAGTGTCTGGTATATTGTCACTTAGGTTGCCAGATCCACTAATTGGACTAGAGGGACCATCTTTGTCTGCGGAGAGGATTTACCTAGATAAAACAATGGTGACTCCACTAGGGAAGCTATGATCCTTTCCATTCAATCCTTTATCCTACTTTTGTGTGAATTTGACCAACTGCCCATTTTCATCCTTGTTTGTTTGTCTGCAACTTTTTTCACTTACTGGTGATTTCTTGAAGGTTCTTTTTTTTTCCTAGTCTTGAATATTTTTTTGGTTTTATCTCACCTTTCTCAACCATAGCGGTTTTCTCTTTGACAGCCATGATGACATCACTGATGTTTTAATTACAGTAATGATTATCATTGTTTTTTCTATGACAGGTGTGATGATCCCAAAAGTTTAAGAAAATTAGGGTTTTTGACGCAGGAATCAATTGTTTTGAGAAATATCAATATTTGGCCCCGCATTTTCCTTTCCCTTTATAATCAAGCCTTCCAATTCTCTGCTTTGATTTCCTTAATATAATCCTGACAACAAATCTTTCATCTATTTAATAGAGCCACTCAGTGGTACACCATAGATCACCTCACCTTTGATCTGACGGTCCACATTATATTGCAATTGCAATGGTAGTTCTTAGGGCTTAGTTCATACATATGAAACATTGCGATGTGATATAGTCAATGGTCGCATCACCCATCGCATATCGCAGGTTTCCAATACTCCAAGCCCATTTCCTTTCTAATTGAGATATTGTGATGCGATAGAAAGCTATCACACCCCGCATTGTCTTACGGTTTAAATTCTGATCACACACTAATGTTTTATTGTGATGCGATGTTTCGGTAATCGCACATCGCAACTCCTTAAGGCCTGAGGTCCACCCCTTTGTAAACAAATATTTTGATGTGATATGGGATGATCCAACGGTCAGTGGGATTTCGCACTGTTGGTTGGAACTTAGATAAATGGCTAGGATTTAAATGGGCTTCAATACTGTTATTAACACAAAAACATGCGATTTCCATTGAATTCGAAGTTCTGTATCATAAAGCATAAAAACTGAGAAATATTTGATTTTGTCTCGAATACAAATAAACAGAAGTAAAATGAAAGTTCACATAGAATCGATATATAATAGTATATATATTATAATATTATATATACTTTATTTTATAATAATAATATATTATATTATTATATATATTATTAATATATATATATTATATATATAATAATATATATTATATATATATAATATATATATATATTATATATATTTATATATATTTAATATATAATTAATATATATATAGATATAATCTCACACGGCATCAATTTATGAAGACTATCAAGTTTACAGAGTCTCACCCTTCAGCTCGATTACAACGATTTTAAAAGACCTCTATTCAATATGGAAGTCCTCGCTCTGTCATCCGACTCTTGCTTTGCTCAATCCTCTCTCATCTCTGCGCATCCTTCTACATTAAAGTTTTCTTCTTTTTACCAATCTAATCTTGTCTAACAACTCAATCTCTATTTTTAAACATTCTGACAGTCAATCTCTATTTTCAAGCTCTACCACACACATATTCTAACAAATTATCTTTGAATCTAAAATAAGACAATTTCTAACTATTACAATAATGAAATGCAGATCATTTCCTGAGAGATCCAACCTTCTCGATAAAAACTTACTTTTGACCACTTAGGTCAGTGAAATTCAACTTGTTTAGCCACAACATGTGAACAGACTTTCACATTGCTGGCTAAGTCCAGATGCTCCCGCATCAGCTTTTCTTCTTGGTTTCAGTATTTTCCCTTCTAGCAGTGGATTGAACCCGTTGGTCCATCCAGGTTGGATAATATCCAATATCAAAAACGTTATACAGCTGAGATTCCACTCTAACAGGCTTATGTCCCTTATGGTTCACAAGCCTTGGTCAATCCACCTTACACTCCACAAGTAGGAGCTTATGTCCAGCCTGGTCAATCCACTATTCCAGGTGGATATGGTCAGATTGAATTTGGAAATTACCAATACCCTCAAGGTATATCCCAAGGAACTATACAACAACCCTTGCAACATCAAGGGCAACGCTTGCAGCAACAAGGGCAATCGTTACAGCAACAAGGAAAATCTTTGTAATAGTAGGGGAAACCTTTGTAGGCATATCAACAACCTTTTCAGGAGAAAACTTATTTTGTTCAGTAGCCTACTCAACCCTTGTATCCACAAGGCTAGCCTTTGCAACAACAAGGTGAACCTTTACAGTAGCAAAGTCAGCCTTTGCAGTAGCAAGGTCAACCTCTGTAGCAAGATCAATATGTATATCAACAAGGTAAGCCCTTGCAAGCACAAAGTCAACCCTTACAGCAACGGGGCCAATCTCTTCAGGTCCAGGGTCAACAGGTCTAATAACCTTATAATTCATATGTCATGTATAACACTTATCAACAACCTATGGTAGGTCAATATCAAACCTACCCTGAAAAAAATCCACCTTATGGTCAAGGTAACCCTCAGTGGGGGAAAAATCAAATCCTGTATGGTCAAAATCCTCCACTGTGGTAGTAGGATACTTACTAGAAAGGTTGGAACCTGTAGTTTGGGCCTCCTCAAAGGCCCTAAATGCCATTCAATCCGCAGTTGCCATTTTTGGCTACGTTGGAACTGCCTGATGTCTCGAGGCTCAGGAATGATCCTATCTTTCATTCGCGTTACTAGCCTCCGGTTCCAACTAAAATTCCAAGCAATTACCCTAAGTTTGAAGGAAAGTTTAAAGAGGACCCACAAGCCCATGTGATGACATATCACTTATGGTGCTCTTCAAATTCATACGTTGACAATTTTATACATCTTCGCCTCTTCAGAGAACCTTAACAGGTGCTGCTACAAAATGACATATCAAGTTGCCTCAAGATACCTATGCCGACTTTAACTCTTTAGCTATGGCCTTCGTCAGCCACTTCCAATTGCCGGTTCAATATAAAAATGGCACTCATTTTCTCATATCCCTGAAGAAAGATACTGCGACCCACATCTCTGATCATATCCATGAATGGAGATGTTGGCTTCACCTCATCAAATTCTAGATTCCTGATGAGTTGTTGACGGAATGGTTCATGAAATCATTTGTAAACAAAATTGTTATAGATATAGAAATGGGTGGATGTGTTACTAAGGACCAAGCTATTGCACGTGCTCAGTAACTAGACTTAGTCTATTCCCAATCTGGCACATTATATGAGATGTTTCCTGATGCTCCAAGACCATCTTCAGATCCAGTAGCCTCAAAGTCTCCCGATGTACCACCTATTGATGGTGTAATTGGTTTAATATCTCAGACTTCCACTAAGACTTCTTCGAAGCAAAAATTTGTTTCAAACGCTAGTTCCAATAATCCTTCGAAAAATTCGTCAAATCCTAGTAAAACCTCCAAGGTACATGATGTTCAGTCTACCGCAGTAGATAAAGCCTCAAAAGGTAAGAAAAAGGGTAACGGTAAAGCTAAAATCGATACCCCAAAACAGGATCCACCCAAATCATCTGCTCATGATGCTTTTAAACGAAAGCTAAAATATCTTACGTCATCTATGAGGAAGACCATTATACCAAGGATTGTCCCCGACGTATTGAAGTTAACCACTTATTGAAAGGGACTCTGACTATTTTGAATGAACCTTTTTCATCTCAGCAGACACAGTTGGTAGAACAACCGCAATCCTCTACCTCCTCTAGTTCCCAAGTTTTCATGATGCAAGTTCATTGCCTATTTTGATTGCTACTTGAACAAAGGACTATCAAAATACGAAAAAGTAGATGGTGGAGAAAGAAGTCACTAATATACCTTCTACTTCTACTCCATCTAGTTCTGGTCCACTCCATATTGAGCATCCTAACAATGAGTCCATAATCCAACCACCTCTGGGGGGTATAGTTCAAAAATCATCTTATAATCTGAATGCTAGAGCTACACAACATTATAATATTGTTGAAGATTTAGCTCAAGCACCTTCGGCGATGTCTTCTTTGGAAGTTGTCCAAACATGTCTAATACAGCAGAAATCATTGTTGTCTATTATAGGCACCATTGATCCTGCTGATTCAAGTTTAATTACCTTTGATCTTGAAAATCATGTTCCTCCTCTTCCTCATCAAATTGCTTTTCTAATTTAAGTTATCATTAAAGGAAAGATGATCCATTAGATTGTTATTGATGAAGGTTATTCCACTTGCATCATGTTTGTTTCATGTTGGAAGGCCATTGGCTATCCTCCTCTCAATCAGTCCCAAAACACTTTGGAATCCTTTGATGGAAGAGGCTCCTATTCATATAGTATTCTCACGAACTTTCTAATCATGTTGGAAGGAAAGACCGTTGAACTAGAAGTGGAAGTTGTAGATGCGAATCTCAATTACAACTTTCTTCTCGGGCGAAGTTGGATCCACGACATGTTTTGTGTGGTTTCTTATTTGTTCCAAGTGCTTTGTTTTCCTCATGAAGGAAAAATTGTCACCGTCAACCAATTGTATTTTTTCTCTTCCACTTCATCGAACGGAAATGTCCCATATGTGGGAAATACAAAAATTCCTTATGAGAGTGTGGGAGCAGGTCTTTTCAAAGATTTTTCTTTAATGGTTTTTGTTACTCTCCCACCTGTGAATGTCATTTTGATAAATATGATCTTGGTTTCTTCAGATCCTTGGATTATTCCTACTCCAGATCAAATTGATTCATTTGGTGATTCTATGCCATTAAGTCCATTAGAACAAGACTATCAAGAAATTGTCTTGGCTTCAACGACCGCTTTAGAAAGTTATGATGTTTTCAGTATGAACCTGGATACTTATGTGCCCTCTTCTTGGTTTGGTTCATGTGATTTTTTGGATCCTTTTAAAGAGAAATTCCCCACCGACGAGAGTATCATTGAGGTTATGTCTCTGGATGAATCTCCTTGGAACGATCTCCATCATTTTTCTTCATTTCTTCCCAGCCTAAGTGATATGCCTTCGTGTCTTGAAGCTTTCATTTCTCATTGCCCAATGCATCCACTTCAAACCCGTGTTTTGGTGCACGAAGTCCTGTCTGAGAGTAATATGGGAAACATTACTACAACTATGCCTCTTGACATTTCCATTGAACCTGGAATTATCGAGAACATTCATATTGGGGTGTCACGTTCTCCCGATGAGATTAGGGTTTACATGAACCTTTTTAAATAAGTTCGAGATGTCTTCGCATGGTCATATGAGGAAATGTCTAGTATTGAACCAACAATAGTGGTGCATGAAATATCTACCTATCCTGGTGAAAAGCCTATTCATTAGTGACTTTGTCCTATGCATCCTCGGAAGGCTGTTGCTATTAAGGCATAAGTGGAAAAGCTTTTAAAAGATGGTTTTATCTATTCAATCCCATTGAAAAATTAGGTGTCTAACATTGTCCCTGTTGCTAAAAAGCAGGGCGTGATTAGCATTTGTGTTGATTACTGTGACATAAATCATGCATGTCCAAAAGACAATTATCCCACTCCGTTTATCGATAAAATCATCAATGAGTGTGCTGTGAGTGATATTTTCTCTTTTATGGATGGTTTTTTCTGGCTACATCCAGATCAACATCTCACCTGTTGAACAACATAAGATGTACTTTATCTATCCGTGGGGCACTTTTGCCTATAAGAAGCTTCTTTTAGGTTTAAAAATTGTTAGCGCTACCTTCGAGAGAGAATTTTCTTATGCATTTCATGATATTCTACACATTGTTCAACCTTACCTTAATGACTTACCCACTCATTCTGCTAAGCGTCATGGCCAACCAAACCACTAAGATCCATTTTCTGCAATGTCAACATTATAACATCCATCTTAATTTTCACAAGTGCATTTTTTGTGTTGAATCTAGTCGTCTCTTAGGTTTTTTTGTGTCCTACGAAGGTATCCAAATCGATCCTTTAAAAGTTGAGGCTATTGTGAACTTACTCCCCTCTACCTCTTTGCTTCAATTACAAAGCCTGAAAGGAAATGCTAAGTTTCTTCGTCGATTCGTTCCTAACTATGCTGAACTCACCAAGGGTTTTACTCGCTTTCTTAAGAAGGGGATCCCTTTCATTTGGGATGAAGTTTCCAAGAAAGCATTTGATGCTTAAAAAAAAATGCTTATTAGTTCTCCTTTACTGGATCCCCTTGATTATACACGAATATTTCCTATACTTGGCTGCAACTGACAATACCATTGCTATTGTGTTGGTTTAGGATGACAATGATGGAAATGAACATGTGGTTTATTATTTAAGCGAAAATCTCCTTGACAATGAATCTCGATATGCCCATGTCGAGAAGCTTGCTTTGGTAGTAGTCCTTGTTGTCCAAATATTTCGTCATTACATCCTTTTACGAAAAACCACAGTGATTTCTAATTGCAACCCCATGACCTATATATTGACTTGTCAATTACTGGGGGATAAATACTCCAAATGGATTGTTATCCCATGGGAGTTTGATTTGAATTTTACTACCGCCAAATCAAAGAAATCACTTGTTTTTGTAGAGTTGATATGTGCCCTTCCATCTGCAACCACTTCTACTCATTTTACTGAGCATAATCCTGATGAAGCTCTATTTCTCATCAGCACTCTTGACCCGTGTAATGGATATATTATCATTTATCTTCAAACCAAAACCTTCCGATCCGAGTTGTCTAGATCTGACCAATGCCACATTCGGCATCAGTCCCAACCCTATCATATTCTTGGTGATACATTATATCGAGTCAATGTGGATTCTGTTCTTTGGATATGTCTAACACTTGAAGAGGATAAACGGGTCTTGAATGACTACCACTTTGGTGCCTATGGTGGTCATATGTCAGGCTACACCACTACACATAAAATCCTTTGTGCTGGTTATTTCTTGCCTTCCATCTTTAAATATTGTATTCTGGCTATTCAAAATTACCATGAATGTCAGATTTTTTACTGCAAGCAGTGCACCCCGCCAACACCCTTATACCCAGAAGTTACCATTGGCCCATTCACTAAATGGGGCATAGAATTCATGACATATAACCCTCACTCAGCCATGGGGCATGGCTATATTATCGCCATCATCGGCTACCTCACTAAATGGGCCAAGGCAATGCGCACATACAATTCTACGGTATCACTTCTACTCAGTTCCTCTTCAACCACATCATAGGAAATTTTAGTGTTCTTCAAGCCATTGTAACTGACCATGGATCACATTTTGATCAGCACTTGATGACAGAGTTGACTGCTTAGTTAGGCCTTCATCATGATAGATCAACTCCATACTATCCACAAGCCAATGGCCAAATTGAAGTAATTAATAAAGTTTTGATTACTATGCTTCAACGCACCATTGGGAAGCATAAAAAGGATAGGCATATGATTCTATTCTTAGCTCTCTAGGCTTATAGAACTTCCGCTAAGATAGCCACTGGATTCACTCCATTTCAGCTGGTTTATGGTTTAGAGGCAACTCTCCCAGTTGAATGTGAAATCCATTCACTCAAATTAGTTGTCGAACTTCTTTATAATACCTTGCCTGAAGAGGAGTGGCTACTCTACCTTGAGAGGCTTAATGAGACCCGTTGCATTGCTGCCTTGGTAATCAAAGCCCAAAAGAAACATGTCAAATCTCATTTTGATCAAACCATTTCTCCTCGCACTTTTTCTAAAGGTGTCTTGGTCCTCCTTTATGATCAGGATAATGATAAGTTAGGTGCTGGAAACTTTGAACCTATGTGGCATGGGCCATATATCATCAAATGTGTTTTTAAAAAAGGCTCCTACGAGCTAGTTTATTATGAATGAAATGCATTGTCACAACCCTGGAATGGGTTGTATTTGAAAAGTATTATGTGTGAAATTCACACAATGACTTTTTGTACATTAGTGTGTGAATTCATTAGTGTGTGATTTTTTATTTTTGGTGTGTTTGTTTTCTTTGCAGACATGTGTTTTTCTGATTCCCTTTTGTTCCACCTAGTTTGCAGATGTCATCAAGTCATTATATCAGTTTTTCTGATGGTGTTTATCGTAGCACATGGAATTTGTCTTTCGCATCTTGGGCACTCTTTCCCCTGATGGAAAGTTGATTGACTTACAAGGTATATGCCTCTGTCGTACAACTAACAATATTGTTGAATACAGTGTAGTCATTGAACTATTGTCAGAAGCAGTTGTTCTTAGCATTAGAGATTTAGTTGTCAAGTTAGATTCAAAACTCATTGTGTTACAGTTAAACAATCATTATTCGGTAATAAATCCACAGATATTGCGTATGTATCTACATGTTTGATTACTGGAAATAAATTTTGATTTTATCACATAACAACATATTCCACGCAATTTGAATACATTAACATATGCATTAGCGAACTATGTTCTTGATAAACATTTGCGTAATTTATAAAACCAATCACATCATCCGTGATTATATATAATATATATATATATAATATTATATTAATATTATATATATATATATATATATATATCACGTCTGTCAGAGTGTTTACATCAAAATCTCAAAAAATAAAGTGTTCTGAGACACTTGCCTTTCAAAGTCTACAAAATGTGTAAAAGTAACTATAAAGGATATCAACCCTCACGATGCTCATGGTAGCATGAGACTGCTCTGATCACTCGACCTAACAACCAACATAGTCATGTTGATACTCCTAATGTGTGCCTCTGCCATTGCAGTGGCAGCTCATCTATGGTAGCATACTCTGGTATCCCTAGGATAATCGCGTCTAGGTTGTGCTCCATCTCTACTAAGGGGTCTGCCCCTTCCTCATAGTCAACACTTACTATCTTTTGGGATTCTCGTCATCCTATTGGTGACATGCCAGATGTCTTTCTGGTCCAACATATGCACATTTGTCACAAGTTACATCTCAGTTAAACTTTTACAGAAAAATTCATAAAACTTGAAAAAATAAAAAAACAAGTTTTACCTACGTCAGTCCATTGTTCTCTGGGTGGCAGAGGTAGATCTAGATCACATCTGAAATCCGTGCCAACATAAGCATAATCATCCACAACAAGTAGTTGGTGATGTAGCCAACTGAAAATATATGGAGGGAAATGCATCTGTTGGTCCCCTCCTCCTCGGGGCATGAGCTGACTCCACCACACTAGCCTCGGATCCTAGGGGAAAGGATCTGGTACCTCAGCAAACTAGTTCCAAAATGAGAGCACCCACTCTAGGAAGAAAGTAACCAGTATTGAACTAAAACCAAATTGTTTTAGGTCCCCTCATTTACCTTTGGTTAGTTGTCTCTTCATATTATCCAGTAGTCCTCCACACTAGTTGAAGACTATGGGAGTCAAACAATCTATTTCATACCAGAATTTTGACTGACAAGCTTCGTGGGGAGCTTGCGTGCAAGATACACGAGCTATGGTGAACAAGATAGTTCACAATGGAAGGTGAGTGGCTATTAATGTCTTTACTTTCCTGCCCATGGTCATCTTTGAACCTGGGCAATGTCTCCTGACTAGACTGCTAGTACTTTCACCTCCTGGGCGAGGGCCAAAGATTTGGACTCTCTCTCCCCTCCTAGACAATCCAGTGATGAAATAAATATCTATTTCTTCTAGTACTATCTCGTTGTATTTAATTATGAATATCTCTCTATCAACATCCCATATGATGATCAAATATAGAAGCAACTCCATCTGACCTCTCAATCATGTGGTCCTGAAGAACTTCAGCAACCCACAATTTCTCAAAGCATTGATGCATTCTCGATATGGGATTCCTCATGGTATTGGGCCTCTTGGCCTCTTTCGTTCCATTCTAGAACCATGATCTCCTGCAAAACATCATTAAACATAAATTAGAAACATTTTCATGGATCAAAATCAAGAATTTTTTCTCTAAATAGGGTTTTTCTTCAAAACAAAATTCAACCTCGACACAATCACGCTTGGTTTTATTAACAGAGTGATGTCATCACAAGGGCCTTTAGGCTTGGGAGTGATCATCGTAGGTCCAATAAGGAAACTTGCGATGATCACCGATGTTTTAAAATTTTAAAAATCCTTCCTTTTGTCATACAAAATTCCATTAAAAATACATAAAAATATGATGAATTGCAAGAGAAAGGATAGACCTATTACCTGCTGCAAACAGTTCGCGAAATGATGCACCAGATCTCCCGCAATCGTCATTTGAAAATCGAGCAAAATAGGGCACAAATTTACTCTCAAAACTTACTTTGGTGAAATGGTAAAAATATTTTTACTTATGGCCTATTTATAATTTTTGAGTTCATTTCTGTCAATATTTTATTATTATTTCTCAATATCAGTGGTGGTGAATTTCCTTATGTAGTTACATGTACTTTTTGGTGAACATGTGATTATCATTGACTGATTCAAATGAGTTTTTGTTTTATATCTTTTCAGACTTGTTAAAAATAAATGAAAAAGGAATCCCCTTGGAGTCATCTTTAAGCCCTTTTCTAACTCTCGAAAATTGAAAATATCATTGAGTACTTGTCATTTCAAACTCGTTAAAATAAATGAAATGACATTGTCTCAGTATACATTTACCCCTTTTTCAGGCTGAGATTGAGTATTTACAAAAAAGGTACACCTTGGTTGATATGGTTGAGAGGTTCTCTCAAATATTGGTTTCTACCATTTCGAGTTCGAGGGACAAATTACGAAAAGGATCATGATGGGGTTTTCATTTTCGTCTCTTTTTTAAAGTATCTAAATATGTAAAATATATTGATTTATTCTTATGTTGGACTCCTTCAAATTTTACGATGAAAGACTCATCACCATGTTGAGATCGAGTTTTTACTTCATATGACTCATAAAAATTAGTAGGATGGATTCATTCGAAGAATGAAATTACATGACAAGCATATGCTCTCCCCTTCAAGATTGTGCTAAAAATAATTTGGGTACTCACTAGAAATAGTAGGGGAAAATGAAAATGAAACATCATTTGTATAGGCCACATGTCACTCTTGAACATGACACTCTTCTGCTTTTGTGTCAGGTTTTGGATATCCTCACTCAGTCACTTGTCCTCCCAAGTTTGGATGAACCATTTTTTCCTCTCATTTGACTATTCCATTTTTTCATCATGACCTTTAGTCCTATGTTCATCCAAATGTTGGTACACTCCGGAGTCGTGTCACTAGTGTTCAAGAGAATTCCTATCTGTAGTTATTTACCTATACATTGTCTGACCCATTGTTACAAGCTTGGATCTAATTCATTCCATTCCACTTTATTCCTTGTTACATGTCGATGATGGGGGACTCGTCATTTCCCTCATTCGATGGGTCACCTCCTATTGACTTCAGCTCATTATCTAGGAATATGACTTAGAAACTCCCTTTCACTACCTTAGATCTTGTGTGCCTTAATGGAAACTTCTTCGCATCCGACAACAGGTCTTCATCATTGGCCTTTGATTGGATGATTCCATGAGTGTTCACTTTAGTTTCATTATCACATTCATGGGTTGGATTGTCATACCTTGAGAGCCATTGTCATTATTGGTGGTTTCTCTCGTACATGTTAACAATCCACATAATTGGCCGGTAATCAAGTGGTTTTCTAGCATGTTCAACTTCAACATATTCATTCGCATGTTAGAATTCGTACTTTGATCAAGTTGGGATGGAGTGCAAGACCCTGTGTCCTGTGTGATGTGACTCAAACTGCATGGAGTTAAATTTTATTCATGATTGTACACATGTTTCTGCTATACGGATGGATGTGACCATACGTGGGACTTTAAATTTATGATGATCCTTCTAGGAGAGCCTATCAATATCAAGGCTTGGTTGTATGCTTCCCCTTATTTTCTATTAATATACAATTGCTGGTTCATTTTCCCTAAATGTGTATGCTCATATATCATTTAGCTTAACATTCCTTGATCAGTTAAGTAGGTTACTTTTGAATATGCTATTTTTATCTACATGCCTTGTTGTGTTGATATCTTGTGCAGGTGCATAAACCCTGTGAGTAGTAGGAACGATCCTGTGACACAAGTGATTCAATGTCTTCAACAAAGGGGATCAAAATAGCATCAGAATGAGGTAGGCCATCTTCTTCATCTCTCTTCTCAATTGCAACTTAGGAAAGTGTTTGGCAGATTGTCACTTAGGTTGCTAGACCCACTCATTGGGCTAGAGGGATCGTCTATGTTTGCAGAGAGGATTTACCTAGATAACACTAAGGATATCTCATTTTATCATATTGATTGCAAGATTCAAGCACCCCTTGTCTCCTAAAAAATTTGTGAAGTCATCCCGAGGAGATGGTATATTTTTGGATCTAACTAGCAGTAGTTATAAGGGGATAACAATGGAATTTGGAGTTATAATATGTCAAAAAACTATTTCCAATATTTAAACCAATTGTCTTTTGGGAACAATTAAATCAACTAGTAGAGGTTTTAGGGACATCCACACCACTTGTTGACAATGTTGGAAATCCTTCAACCAAGGGGATGTCCCTGATATGAAGTCTTAATTAGACCTCACACCATTTCGTGTAGGAGTCCCATCTAGTAAAAGGTATGGTTTCCAAATCCTTAAATATTTTCCTTGGCTGTAGCTGTCAGCACAAGAGAGTGATGCAATGGTATCTTTGAAAAGCAAGGTCAGTGTGCAGAGAAACTGTGTCTAGGTTCTCTTACTACAAAAATGGGGGAGAAAAGTGAGTCTATAAGTGAGAAGTAATAGTACTACCTAGGGAGAGACACACATGAACTAGAAGGACTTGTCTATCATCCAAAAAAATAGTCCACAACGAATATGATAGTTGTTAGAACCAACAAACAAGGGAAGGTTCATCTAACATCCAACGGAATAGTCCACAGTGGATGTGATAGCCATTATAACCAATAAAGAAATAAATATTTGTCTAGTATCCTGTGGAATAGTCCACAAGGATGGGACAACAATAAAAACCATTATAGCTCATTCTTAACAAGATAAGCACTAAAATAGCTAAAATAGTTCAACTATCTCAATACATGTGAAAGAAAATATCAAATACAAATGTCCACAGAATAATATTACAAACATTCATAAGTCATGCATGAATAACATGTTGGCCTTAAAAGGCTTCTGTTATTAAGCAAAAGTTACAAAACACATGTTTAAATTGTACATCACTAGTCCCAATAGTGGGATATTGGAGCCACTTCTTTCTCCTCAAAGAACTAGCTAGTCTCTCTAATGCCTTGTGGGAGGAGCCAAGGTGAAAATTCCTTATACAATGAGGGGGTATGCATAACTAAGGGTGATGCCTTCCCCTTGTGACTCTTTGACTACCCTCATGGCTATTCAACTTCCTATCACTTTTAAACTTACATGACTCTTCATATTCTTGTGTGTCCATTGCACTTTCACTCTACAATACATTTGATTTACAATACACATGGCCCACAATAGTGATGTGGAACATGAAAACTCATGAAATGACTTGACACGATATTACTTACATAGAATGTCTTGATGATATGGAAATGTCAAGTCACTATTGATGCTAAGTGCTAGATGTGTTCTTGGATATGCTTTCTCTTCTCTCCCGCATAGCTTGATGATGCAGGGTATTCAATGATCTTCAACCTTGGAAGGTGGTTGCAAACTTGTGTCCCTTTGTTTTCTCTTGGTAGGTCCACTCCTTTTTTAAACTACAAATGAGTCTTTAGGCATGCTTCCCTCCTTCTTCTCCTTCTTCATCATCTTGCCATGAATGGATAGTGTACATGTTCCTGTAATTCACTCATGATGGGACAAAATCAGTCTGAAAACTCACTACTCTAAGACGATGCATTATTATCCATGATCTAATATTGGGACAAGTCACAGGCTGGGAAGAAGTACTTAGTGACTATGTATTATGTAGTTACGGGTGGAAGGAAGAGAGCTTGGTCACTAAGATTTCACAGAGTGCAACTCAAGCTTGGCCGAGGAAATTTTGAGCCCAATCCTCACTAGGGAGAAAAATTGTGCAGTGGCCACTAGGAGTCATGATTGCACAATTTAGGAAGACAATGGTTGATGTGGGATGAGACCTTCGAAGACATATTTGTGTAGTTTCCAGAGGCAAGGAGGACTGGTCAACAGAGAGGCCTAGAGGACCAATCTGCATAGTTCTCAAGGATAATGAGCTCCCGCTGAGGGAGGGTCACTACAGGACACATATGGATAGTTCTGGAGGACAAGGGAGGCTAGGCGTTCTATGCATTACAGGGTTCCAAAAGGAAAGGGAAAAGCTTGAAGACTGAAAGTGTGAAATGTGTAGTTCAAGGCAGACTGGAGGCATAACTACGCAATTTTGGGGGTCAAGGAAGCTTTTTCGACTCAGTAATTGCACAAAGCAACTTCTAGAGGAAAAAAAATTTGCACTACATAGTTCCAAGTAGAAAGGTCACATCAATGAGGGGTGAGACTACATAGTGTGCAACTTAGAAAAGTCCCGGTGAAGCGGAGTTTCTCGGTCAGGAAGATTTTCAGAAAATGGATAAGTGCGAGAGGGAGATTAACTCATGATGAACTTGAAATGTGACCACACACTTAGCATACTTCAATGAAACAACAACATATACCATCAGAACAACAAATAAAGCATTACCCTCTCAGCGATTATCTCAAGGAAATAAGCGACAAGTGTGACACTTACGATAGACTTTAGGTCGAATGTGACAACACTTGTACAATGGTGTTCAAGACCTTATGTATGAATGTGAAGGATGTTTACATAGTTATTAAAACTCATATACATAGAGTTATACCTTCTAAACCACCACAGAAGGCTCGCAAACATGTCATAACAGTCAAGCATGCCAGGAGATTATAGTTGATCCAACAAGCGAAAGGGAGAAAAACACTTAGATAAAACACATGGAATGACTTTCAGTGTTTGTGACCACATATGTCCTTGAAGACATAATGATATGAAAATGATAATTTATCCTTCATACTACACTAAGAGGTGTATTTCAACTTCATGAGATGTGCTTTGTTTCTCGTACCTACCCTCCAAAGGGTTGTGAATCAGATGGAGTCTTCATGAGGTCTCAACCTCTAATATTCTATCATACCCTAGGGTTCCTTGGTATTCTTATTTGATGATTATATTTTCTCCTAAACTCCTTAAGTATCATCTAGGATGTCCTCCTCATTCATCTCTTTCTTAATCATCTTGCCATAGCCTGGTAGAATTCATGTAACTATAGTCCACTCATGACAACATGACATCAATATGATAAACCCCTAGTATAATATGTTACAGGATAATCCACTGACTGATTCAAAACTGGTGTTAGGTCAGGGGGAGAAGGCTCAATGACTAGGTTGCACTGAGGGATAAGGCTACACAATGCCCACTGAGGGAAAACATTGTGTAGTACCCACTAAGGGACAAAATTATGCAGTTTAAGCAAGTAGTGGCTACTGCAAGATGAGGCCGTGGAGGACAAATCTGCGCAGTTTTTAGAGGCAAGGGGGACTAGAAAAGAGGCCTGTAGAGCAAATATATGTAATTGTTGAGGGTAGTTAGCTCCAGCTAAGGGAAGGTCACTAGAGGTAGCCTCTGTGTAGTTTAAGATGCCAAGGGATGTTGGAATTTCTATGCATTGCGCAATTCCAACAGGCAAGGAAAAAGCTTAAGGGTTGCAGATGTGAAGTACGTAGTTTAGGATGACTGGATGAGGCTAGGTTGCTAGGAATCCTCTGGAATTTGGATAATTTTGGGATCAGTGGAACCGATGTATACATTGATAGAACTTTATTGTGACGACACACTTGGATTCTTAGTGATACAACATATATCATCTAGAACATATGAAAACATACTTTGCTTAATGCAACAACCTTTGTCGCAGCTTACGACAAGTGCAGCTCTGACGATAGACTTTATGAGGATAATGATGAAACTTGTGTAATAGTGTATTAAAATTTGGAAATGAGGGTGAAACATGTGTATATTATGGGAACAACTCATTTTCCCAAATATTTCCCCTTGAAGAAAACCAAAACATCCCTTTGCATGAAAACTGATAGCTCCCATGCTCGAAGATGACACTTTCTATATAAAGATAAAAGCGTGAACGACTCTTGAGATCGAAGAAGGGATATTGAAATCATAAGCTTACCAATAAGTGACTAAGGATTGACTGATCACAAGATCCATAGTTGGCTCCAAATTTGAGTGTAAGCCAAAATTTTGGAGGGTGTTGCAACCGCTACAAAACTACCATTTTGGGTGCAATACATATGATCCAATATAAGATTGAGTTAATTTTATCTTATTTTATTACAACAATTTTCCTCTTCAAGAGGCATTGCCCTTAGACCAAGGTCAACAAAGTAATATTTTAATATGCCTATATCATCACCACAAATACATCATATTATTTTTAATCATTCATATCAACATAAAATTTTCATTTTGAAATCATGTCATTAATGTTAAATGTCATTTTAAAATATCATCAACATTATGAAGTCACCATTTTTTTCTCAGTAGTCTATCTGCATTTTTAAAGTAGGTGTCCAATGGCCTCAACCAATTATTCAACATAGAAATAGAATTATTATGACCCAACTGACATCTATTCAAAAGAATTATTTGTTATGTATATGACTAGTATCACATTTGGATTCTAGCAATAAAACCTTCACCTAAGTTAAATTCACAATACTTATTGATTTCCATAGAGGTGGAGTGCATTATAACTAGTGATCCATGAGGAATGGATATTTATCAAATCCTTTCACCTATATAGGTTGTTTCATATTGTCCTTATTATCCCCTAATCTTCATCTTCATACTAGTTGTAGGAAGTGAATTAGATTATGCATATGCATGCACATGCATGCTTATTAATATGAACCCTAAAACATATACCATTAGGCTTAACATTTGAACTATGATATTCCAAAACTCATCAAATGGACTTAATGGTACTAAAACATATGATTACTAGTGTATGATGGAATCACCTATAACACAATTGACGTTTATTTACATGAAAGTTAGGGATGACTCTCCTCTCCACAAATGTATGTTAGACAAATAATGAGGTTACAAACAAACTCTTATTCACAATATAAACTTGAAACATATTGATAAAAGACTCGCACAATATGTATTCAAAATTAATATAAGGCATGGTTTGGAGAGGCATTGACTCTCTAGAAGAATGAGCAAATTTGCATTGGTCTTAGTGGAATGTTGGCACTTTGATGCACTCATTATAGCATGATTATGCTCATAATTAAAGTAATAGGATAATAGAATTATCTTTTTTACATGCAATATAAGTGCATAATAGAAACTCAAATGCGTCTTAGCCATTTCCCTTGGGATTGATATTACGATCTTAGGAGCCTAGATATGATTATTAAGATGAGGCCACATATGTGAATTATTATTCAATCTCAATAACCTAAAATACTTAAATGTCTTGAGGAATTAAAGAAGACATTGGTTATTCTTTTAACCCTTCCTAGAGCTACCTTAAGCATCAATACAATCCTTGAAGAAGATTCCCTCAGCCCTTCCATGTGCTTAAGGAAGGGTTGACCAACACTTGTTTTCACTCCCCCTTGACAAAAATAATAGGATTGAAGAAATATCAACTAACCTTCCTTAGGATCCCATTGACATCATTATTGAAGAAGAGTTGATTGAGTATTCCCTTACTTCTCCCATAATGAGAATAAATGTTTGAGGCAATAAAATATTCTTTTTTATAGGTTTATATAAACCTTATGAACCATCATTATTTATGATCATTCTATTGCGATGGAATTATGTCAACATTAACCAATACCTTCCAATTACATGCCTTGGCATATGTTTTTTTAGATTATTTTCAAAACTAAGGTTCCTTTCAATGGGATGTAATGAAAAAAAATTCATGTTAGGGAGTCAATTTTGCAAATCAATATGTAGGACATGTACAAAGGGCATGGTGGGATTTGTAATGGAAAAATAAATATATGAAGTGACACAGTGTAGTAATGTTGATTTGCTTGATTTATATGCTTGTGGAGCTATTTTTGTAGGTTTCCTTGAATGTCTTTTGGATGATGCTTGTAACTTGTGATAAGATGGAAAGTGGGAATTTGATTGATGAGAAATATATTTCGTTAGATTTTAGACATCAAAATTATATTAGTGGAGCCCCATTGAATGCATTTTTAATGAACCATCTATTCTATTGGATTGTATACATTTCATTTACATTAGGGTTTACCTTCCTTTACTAGTAAGATGCCTTAAAATGTGTTTTCTTGAATGAGTTCTAAAACCGGGGTTTCCTTGAATGGGCAGCAATGAAAATAAGTTATGAGTTAGATAGGAAAATGAATTCATATTTAATGTTCTCTACTACAATAATCATTTCTTCCTAACTTCTATTTTGTTAAATTGTTGTTTGGTTTGGGTTATTACTCTTCAGTATTGTTCAATGGTTAGGCTAAATCTAACATTTGACCTTTTGTATTTTAGTAAAATCTTAAGTAAAAGCTGAATAGCATCTAATACTTAATAAATTTTAACAGAAGCTTGAATCCTAAGACAATAGATAAAAACGAGCTATGATGGATTTTCAAATGTGTTATCAATTCCCATGTTATGAAATCATAGACTAAGTGTCAATTAAAAAGGAGATGATGTGTTTATATTTTTTTTTTCTATTTCATATTTTTTTATCACTTTCCCCTTTCATACTATAATAATAATAATAATAATAAACTAATTTTAGGGTCATAGGCAAGCCAAACACCAAATTGGTGTATGGGGCCCCCTTGTTTGTGGGACAAGGGATCCCCCCTCTACACAATGATTTGGATACTAAAATCTACAAAGGTGTACATACTCTACACCCATCTATATTTGAACTTATGACCTGTTATAAAGAAATACATGTTCTTAACCATTAGGCTCACTCAAATTACCTTGGGAGTATCATTCTCATATTATATAAAAATAGTAATAAATATATATATATAAAGTGTTTAAGTTGAAACAACCATTTTGTATGATTATGAACATGTCATTAAAATATTGAATAGTTGTAGAAATATTTTGTAAACCTATAAATGTTTAAAACAAAGAATTTCAACATGTGAACAATGATAGAACAACCTCTATCACAATAAATAAATAAATATTGTGAATGCTAACTTTGGTGAAGATTTTATCACTATAACCCAACATGTAGTACTAGTCATATCCAGTGGAAATAATCTTGTCAAGTAGATGTCAATTGGTTAGTATATATTTAAAAATAATGTCATCTCTAGGTTGGATAATTGGTTGACACCATTGGACACTTAATTTGAAGAATGTAGATATATTGATTAGAAAAAAATTACAAATTCACATTGCTAATAATATTTGAAAATGACATGTAGAAATAATGAGATTATTTTGAAACGAAAATTTAGGATTGATATGAATGATTGAAAATAATATGATGGATTCATAGTGATCATTTAAGCATATTAAAATATTACTTGGTTAACCTTTCTCTAAGGAAATTTCCTCTCAAGGAGGAGAACATTGCAACAAAAGAACTTGATCAACTTGAAACAAATATTACTGCCTGATGCAAATACTATGTTTAAGAAGGGTCACCAATCTTACTTAGGCTCCTATTGACATGGATATTGAGCTTGAAGAAGAGTTGGTTAAGCCTTCCCTAGTTTCCCCTATGATGAGAATAAAATATTATTTGATATAGGTTTATATATAGGTTATGAACATGTTTAAGCCTCGAAATTCATTGCGACAACATGAGGGATAACCACCCGATGTGGACCTTGAAAGCAACTCCTTTTCCATTTGGTATAGTGGCTCTGACTCGAGATAATGGGACCCGTTTCCTAGAGAGTATTTATTTGATAATGTTTATGGGGTGATATAAGATGTAACGAGGAATGATTCAACTAAGAATAATCTAATCTAAATAATAAACACATGCATATGTCTTAATCTAACATTATCTAACTATAAATATACTTGGGAATAAACTAAGATATATGATCTACAATAATGTCTCAGAGAAGTTGGTAATAAAGATCATTCAACTACCAAAAGAAATGAAATCATTTAATGATAATTGTTTTGGATAAATAGTTAGACAAAACAATTGAGAAAACTATATCACATATAGAAATTGTTCATGTATTCAAGACATAATCAAAGCTAAAAAATCATGCAAAAGTGAAATAATGCAGAACTATAATTCAGACTTTCATACATAAGACAATCAAGAAAAAAAGTATGGCTAATGAACAAATAAAACACAATCATACAATAAAAATACCATATATGAAAGGTCCTACTCATGTGTTCAGCAATGTTGGTCCAATTTCATCCAATCCAATACACTCTAAGAGTGCAGAAGTGTAATTTCAGTAGAGCATGATATATATTCAAAGAAAATAGATCCTGTTCCATTAATTTTATCAAAACCTCCCAAAAATAGAGAAGTGTAATGTCTTGAAAAGTGTTTTTGATAAAATTCTGGACCCCTCTTTAAATGCATAAGGGGTTTAAATCCTAAGATACATGCCTCAAAAATAGATTATTACAAAAATAGCTAATGAGGTTTCAACCAACCTTCCTTAGAGTGGGAAAAAATAACACTAAAAATAGAATTAAACTAATGACTAGCTCCTTTGAAATTGAACTAAGTTAATCGACTAACTTGATCTCTGAGGTCACAAATGTCGATCATTGGTTTGAGCTGAGGTGGCTGGCTAATTTTGGATTTTAATTGCCCATAAAATATTGCATCTGATAAAGCTGGCACCATCTTTTGTGCAGAGGTTGTTAAACACTACAGAGTCATCCACTAGCTATGTGGTTTTACTAGAAACTGCCAGTATGTCTCCCAATCCAGTCTAGTTAGTTGTTTAATTTCTTCTTCCTTGGTTTGCGCTATCTGTTTCCACTGGTTATCTAGTTGTTTGACATTTGGTAGAAACCCTAGTATGCAGTCTTTGACAATGTTGGCACTATGGAGATTTTCATTTACGACTTCTATTATACTGCTTGTTGCTCCTGCTGCTATCATTTTCGCCCTTTCTACCTGTTTCAATCATGAATCCCAATATGTAAATAGAATATCTTTGTGGGATTCCTCTATTTTTGGTAGGTCAGCCTTTCTTCCCTCCTCAGACTCTTTCCAGGTGATAAATTCAGAAATATTTTTATGGATCTCTTTGTATTCAAAACTCATATCAATTACATGGTTTGTCAATTTATCATTAGTCTCATAGTAAGGATTAATCTGCGATATTTTCTGACACAACATTTCTTCCTACTAAATTAATAAGGAATTAAACTTGATTGCTTCTTGATGAATTCGTCAGTTTGCGGGTTATCTTTAAATTTATCCACCATGTCTTGCATTTAACAAATTTGTAAATCCTTTTTTGATAACTTAGCCTTGTGCTTTACCTCATTTTCTTGAATTCCCTCTAAATATGAGCTACCTATTGTTCCTGTCAGGCCAGACAGTAACTCCACAAAACAAACAATTGATTCGTATATTATTCCATAGGTAGGTCATTGTTATATACAATAGGGAGTGATTGTTCAATTCATCTCCCGATGACTGTTCACATTCCTAATTTATTTATTTACATAAAATTGCCCAATCATGAAGATTAGGTGTCAGCATTCCCCCCCTTAATCTGAATGGATGTTGGTGAGTGCAAGCATCATTCTGAATCGTTCAAGCTTTTCCCTTCTAAGTGCTTTGGTTGTAGGTTTTAACCCCGTACATAAATTACCTGCATACGAATTCTAAATCACAAGAAAAATAAAAATGTGAGAGCATAACACATAAAACACATATA